>JAUZST010074699.1:0-21317 GCA_034779995.1 Parotocinclus haroldoi
CACGCACATGCATATTAGTGCTTAACACACTGCTCACTAAAATTAAGGGACATTTCTCTGGGGGATATTTCATTTTGAACCCTACTTTTTGTCAGCAATTTATAATTAAATGACTTAAATAATTTGGGGGAATAATGCATAAAAGGTAAGGGTACAAGACTAAAGACCTGCTTTAAGAACATTTATTCATTACATTGGTAAACCTCTATCAAGCACCACAATACATTAGATTTACATTCACATATGCAAACTTTACTATGCAAAAAAAGAAGCATCATGTTAACCAACGACAAAAAGACCACCCAGACTGTTAATCAAAAACCCAGGCTCAAAAGCCCAAGCCCAAAACCCAGGTTCTGACATTGTATGGGGTTGTGTCAGCACCTTTAGTAAAGGTTACAATTCCGTGATGGCGGCATTCATTCAGAAAACTACATCGATAAGCTGCCTTTAGGAAGGCATGTTTTCCACGGATGTCCATTAACTTTTTAAGACCACAATGCAAAAACACAAGCTGCACACATTACAAATAAATGTCTATGGAAAAAGATGGACTGGCCTACCTGCTGTCCTGACCTGTCCCCAGTGAATGTGTGGAGAACTTTTACTTTACTTAATATATTTCATTTGATATTTCATTATTTTCTATTTGAATTCATATTCTTATAGATATATTATTTAAGTGAATTATTTTCATTTATTAATTGCAGCATTTTGGCTGCTTATGAAGGTGTGGTCCCTTTTGAATTTTGGTCCTCACAAAGTTTCTTCCTCTTCACATTTAGGGAACTTTGCCTTGCCACTATCCCTTTAGGCTTGCACTGCTGATCCCCTGAGCTATTAGCCCTCAATTGCTTGGATTGTATTTTGTAAAATTGCCTAAAGTTGTAAAGGAGAAGCTGCTAAGTGCGGTAAACGTTGTTCGTGTCGGATTCTGTCTCAGGATGGATAAACTTTTTTAGGGCTGTTTCCTCAGGGAGTGTTTCAGATAGCTTTTCCTTACCGCTGTCACTTTTGGCTGCTTATTTGAGGTCCCCAAATAGGTGAGGTATTTCTTAAAACTGTACTGGTGTTGGGAATCATCTGCTAGCTAATTACATAAGACTTTGTTCTGCCAGGTGTCCAGTTGCCATGGTAAATGTGGTGTCATTTTTGCCACGTCGAAATGTGCTTTAAATAATGACCAGCAAGCAGAGCCGCCCTAATCAAACCTGAATATGATGGGTAGGTATGTGAGTCTGAGCAGCTTTGGTTTTTAGTGCGTTTTCACATGTTATCATCACGGAAACATGAGCTGGATCCAGCGATTGACATGTTGTCAGAAAAGTTTCCACAGTCACAGATTGTTAGATATGTAAGACGGAAAGCCCTTGGAGCACTCCATAAAGGATACAAATGTAGACTGAAGCGTTTTATTATATGGCCAGTGCATCCAGAAATACATTTCAGGAGCAGGACGTACCCAGAAGGCATTGCGACTTGATGCCGTTTGCTTTTCAGATTGTTAGATGATGCATGACATTGTCAAAAATGGAATTACATTATTATTGGGTTTTAGGTAGCAGCTACTCCATCTGTACATGACAGCTGGTGCAAGTCAACAAGGCTGTGTTAAAAACAGTACAGGAACACAGGGTAGGTGGGTGGGTGGGTGGGTGGGAGGGGGCAGGGTAGAGTGTTTCAAACCATGGTTATGGAAAATAATCATATCTATCTGGACATAACTGGCTCGTGCTTGCATGCACACTACATACCTCACATTGTATCAGTTCCACTTTCAGAACAGAAGCACTTTTGTAGTTCTACAATTACAGCCTGTAGTTCATTTGTTTCTCTACATACTTTGTTAGTTCCCAGTACTCTATTCTCTAATGGTCAGGACCCCCACAGGACGAGCACGACACACAAACACGCCACCACCACATCAGTGCTAATGCAGCACTAAGCATGTACACCACCCAGAATGGCACTTCATCTGTGCTGGTTACATATTGATTTAAATGGGGTGTCCCAGCATAGCGACAGTCAACAGAAGCAGGTTTACAAAGACAAACGCGAGTCATTAAGCATTTAGCCTCAAATACACGTGTTTACATTCAATTAGAACTCGTTCTGATCTTTCTCTTGCATGAACAGCCTCTTGATTCCTTTCAACTACTCATGAGACTGAACATTTATGTTCTAATTCACATGAAGCTCCCTCTCAGTTTGCTTCCTGCAAACACAGTGAAAAAAACATTCTCATCTTTTAACAGCAGCTCAGATAAGAAGTCAGGACTGGCATGGATGAACATAGAACTAGCTGTTAACCCACAGATGACAATCTCACCAGAACAATACCGCTCTTGTTTTTGTCTGCTTTGCAAATTCAGAGCTACACACACACACACACACACACACCTCTTTCTAACTTCCTCGTCACATTATGATAGACTATTCTGATAAGCAAACAGAACTGAAAATGATGTTATCAGTCCATTGGCAAATTGGGTTCAACTGTATTTTTTAATGATGTTCCTCTTTTTGGTAAACAAGAAAACAGAAAGGATTATGCAATCCCCCAAAGAAAATTGTTATACAGTTCAACTTTTCATGAGATACATAGAGTAAGTAGGTCTCAGGCTTGTGGGGCGATCCCAGTCAGTGATGAGGACCTACCAAGTGTGGTCTGAGGAGGGACAAACCAGAAAGCAGCAGAAAGGTTATTTAGAGCCCAAGGCTTATTAATGTGTTAATGTAATAAAATCATCTCGTCTGTTTCATACCAGCCATAAAGCACTGTGACGGGAGTTAGGAGAGAGATGGATGTGTAAGAGCACACTGATCACAACGCAACGCTTAGACTGGTAACCATGCCACTCTGAAAGTGTCTGCAACAGGTATGGGTGTGTCAGAGCAAGAATTTGGCACAATGAAAAGATGTGTGGTCTGCTTCCCATTCGTGAGATTTGCTTTTCCATAATGTTTATTTATTTTGGTTTTTATTTAACGCCACTACCAACATCAGTGGCCATTTAGGCGATACACACATGGTTATAGCTATACACAAGGTTACCTTAAGACTATTAATTTAAATTTTGTTAATAATTTATGTATTTTAAACAAATTTTGCTATGATTTAATATACATTTAGTATTTGTTTAATTAACATCTAGGCCGCCCATGGAGATCGGGTCCCCTGTTGATTCTTGGTTCCTCCCGAGGTTTCTTCCTACCATTTTAGGGAGTTTTTCCTTGCCACTGTCGCCCTGGGCTTGCTCAACTTGGGATTGGCCTTTTAGATAATGTATTACTGTAAAGCTGCTTTGAGACGATGTTACGTTGTAAAAAGCGCTATAGAAATAAAATTGAATTGAATCTCTTCTGATGAATCACAGTTTTGTTACATTACTCAGACAGCCAGGAACAGTTTACCAGTTAAAGTGAAAAAAAAAACAAGCTGGTGGAAGGAGTGTGTTACTTAAGTTAGTGTTTTGCCTGGAAGGGTAAGGACATGCACCCCATGTATTCGTATTGTTTTTGCTCATTTCTGTATTCCCTATGCCTACTTAAACAGAGAAATACACAATAATTGAGACTTTATATGTTGACAGGTGTTTAGAAGTGTGATTGTTAAGGTCTCTGTACAGCTTTCATAGTAACAATAAACTCTATTCTCTGTTTCAATAATATGATTGCAGGGCAATAGTGTAAAGTACTAAATCAAAACTGCATGTACAGTTGTTAGATAATAATAAATGAGCAGTATATGAACATAATGATGATTTGGTTCTTAGCAGAAGAAAAAGTGGCTTTATCACAGTTCATGTTCAAAATAGCTCATGTAGCTCTGTGCTGTTTTTTTTTATTTACTTTTGTAGACATAAAGATGTTTTAAAGTGAGCGGACAATCTATCTGATTTTGATAAGAATCATAAAGGTTCTGTCATGAGGTGGACTCAAACTGTGCACTGCATGTTCTCTAACCTCCTGGGTATGAGGAACTAGGGTGATGTACCAAATCACTCCTTCTTTCTCCCAGCTCTGTATGTAAGGCATCGCACAAGCTTTCTGAAATCATCATTCCCCACATGTAGACATCCCTGCTGACTTAAAGATCTGATGGACACATTCTCAATCTTCTCCCTCCATGTTCCTCTCCATTTTTGATGAAAAATTCTTCAAGTGTGAAACTCTATAGTCTCTCGGGGGTTAAAACTTTGTAAAGAGGACATGCTGTGAAAATAGCAGCTCGTGCCCATGTGCATTCAGCCTGGTCTGTGTTGTTCACTCATAGGAAGCTAAAACAGGCAGTGTCCTTTTGGCAGGGCTGTCAGTGACAATGACAGGCCCAGAGATTACTGAAGGTGCTCTCTACTCACCTGTCACTGATATAGACCATTACGCTAAGCTACTGCAATAATAAATCTGTAAATAGTGTTTCTGCTATCTTCTTCACTGCTATAAGTATACCAGTACAGGATAAAAGCCTTCCTTCTATTCAGGAAATGACATGAATAACAGAGATGGAGACCTCTCAGGCCTGGTTATACATATTAAACATGTACTATGCAATGTATGTACCATGCATATTGTGATTATATTTTTAAATTATTACATTATTATTCATTATGAATTATTTTTCTAACTAGATAGCTTCATCTAGTTAGCCCAATCGATGTTATTTATGAGAAACTTAACTTAAAACCCTTTTTTGTTTGGTTTTATTTTGCCATTCTGATTACATTAAACAAATTTTTTGTTAAGTTATTTGAATTTTTAGAAAATAGTTTCAGGTATGTTGGGCCAGGCACCCCTGAATAATAATGAAAAGAAGCACATTTTACACCATATATCCTACGTAGAGTGCAAGCCAAAAGCCAATTATAAATCATGTAACCAGGATAAGAATTTTAAAAGAGATGTTTATAAACTAAACTTGCTGATGATTTACAATTCAGAATGTATGTAACTCCACTGAGAATTTATTGGGCAGCTTAAAGAAATAGGAAGCAAATAATTCAGTTACCTCACATGATGTTCTTGGAAATATTGGAAATTCATGTAAAATAGAAACATTGTCACTAGTGGTCTGTTGTCCTCCACTGTATATGTGGGGATATTAAGGTATAATCTTAAAAGGTTTGTTATTGTTAAATTAATTGTTGGAAATATTAATATTTAAATCCAAAATCAAATACTATGCTCCTAAATAAAAGTCTTTCTACTCGTGACCTATGTTAGCTGCTATGCTAGTTATGCTAACTAGCTTCTTACCTACACTAATGTTACCTGTGTGTAACGAATGGTATATTTTCTAATCTTAGAAGTTCCAATGAATTAAGGAAGCACCATCTCAAAAACACTTCTGTGCTGAATCACACAGCATCAATAAAGAGTTTCTGCATATTTTATAGCACTAAGGTAGTAAAAGCAGATTTTGCATGTAGTGTTCTGGTCCTATGCCACATTAGTTGATGGTTGGAAGATGTTCGGCATTTATTTGATTATTTAACTTTTGCACTGGATGTATGGCATAACTTTATTTTAGTAATTTTCTAGTAGGCAGGGCATTGTTAATCAACCATCATCCTCTTATTCTCTGACAGGGCCCTCTCTGTGCAGAGTCTATGTAATGTAGATGTTACTAGAAAACTAATTTCAGATGTATTGAATATTAAATGCAGCTGTTTGTTACAGTCCAGTTCATATGACCGGCTTCACACAAGGAGTAGTGCAACTGTGGAGGATTGCAGAGTTTAAGACATTCATTTTAACAATGCTTAAAAAGATTTGCTCTTACTTTTTGGGTGAAAACAGTAGCTATTGCATGATTGACTTTGATTGCTTGGTTTTAATAACTGCTGCATGGGTTCAGCTGTTGTGAGACTCACTGCCTACTGTGGGATGTGGGACACTGCTGCTGTCTTTAAAAAAACAGCTTAGTTAATAATGCAATTTCTCTTGACTCTGAAAATATGCATGATTTTGCATTCACGAGGCATGCTAATTCTCAGTTTCTTTGGACTTTCATCACTAACAAAATTAATTTCAGTGGCCCTGAAAATGTAAACCTTGGTCTCTGGAAATTGAAATAAATTAGAGATGTGTGTACTGGACTGCTTATTAGTGCTCACCTCAAGTAATTACTGTATCCATTTGTGAATTTTATAATGGAGTATAAACTTATCATCCATAAAGACTCAAACGCACAGTGCCCAGGGTTCTCTATGACTGTTCAAATGGCTTGTTTGATAAGGGTTATTTTCATAAAATCTGGGACGAGAGGGCTTGTTGGTGTATATAGTACTACAATAAAGCATGATTTAAAGCATGATCCTTAGCATAATAAAACACACAATTCTTAAGCTTCTGAACCAGACAAGTATTATATAAGTATAGATCTAAACATTTTAAGCACTTTAAACTCTAGTTGTTTTGAAAGGGACGGCGAGCATTTGCCATGATCAGTGTTTGAAGTAGTAACATGCAGATAGATTTGAAGCAATTCAATCAAAATTAAAATAGATGTTTAGTCTGCTAAGCCTGTTAAGTTGATGTTGTTTTGTCATTCAGTTAAGCTGAGAGTGGAATGTATATTTAGATGTTTTGTAGATCATTATATGAGTTGATAATTAAAGCTGAACAGTTACTCAAGTGTCAAGTGAGCACAAATAAAATATTTGCTACATATATTTGTTTGACTACAAGACACAGTAATCAGTGCTAAATAAGCTTTTATTATACAATAAGGCCTTCACCTGTCCTCTAAGTATGTGCTGTGCTTTTAAGATGGTCTCTTTGTTATTGTGTATTATTGCAGCCACCTTTAGTCAGTGCCTTAAATGTCAAATTTTTTGAAGGTCATATTTTTACCTGAATATTCTGGACAGTGATGTTGAGTTCATACAATGCGAGAAATAGTTGTTCACTAGGAGATCCAGTAATATTTATCTTATCTTTAGAGTATGGAAGTACCCCCCAACACCCCCTCCCTCAGAGGCAATAGCTTTAGTGATAGTGCTTGTGCAGTGATTGTGCAGGTGACACGGGCTTTCATGTTTGACTCACAGTGACAACCGAAGTTGACACAGAGAAGTGGAACAGTGCAATTGGAATGACATGTTTAACACAGGTTGGCAATGTCATTGTGGCTGTTATCTTAATGCTTTGCAGTGCTAAGGTGCACAAGTAAATATGGATGTTTCAAATTTCCCTAAGTGATTTAGACAGCTCGGTATTTGTCTTCCGTAGCTGAGATGCTCAAATGAATTGCAATACAGAACTTGGTCTAAAGAGAAAAAATACTTTCTATAATTTGTCAGTATGCAGTATGATTGTTTATTTCGATATGTTGACATGTGTTGCATGTATGTAAATCAATCAGTGATGTATTTACAGGTTTGATATTGTAATTAAAAGCTCTGCTGCTCTGTTGGGATTGTAAAAGTTAATCAATCATTGCAGTCAGTCTTGTGTTTAGTATGGGGAAAGAAACCTTAAAGCAACCACATTTTATGTAATTTGTTATACATACCTCTTTTAGACGTGCTCAGGACAATTTAAATATTAAATTGCTTCTGAGCTGAAAGTATTGTTCTTGTCATAGTCAGTTTCTTGTGATGCACTACAGGGCACAGCTAACAGCTCCACCTTTAATGTCAAAGGTACGTAGAGTATTTAGTAAGAGTAAGCTATTAAGAGTAATAAATGTGACTTGTTTTTTCATGCTAGATTATTTTCCTAATCTGTTTTAGTAGCACACTGACATGTGATTCAGTGTTTTTGGAAAGTGGAAAGAAACTAATTAATAATTTAATGATGTATTCTCATTCCCTGGAGACACCCCCCTCACACAGAAGTATAGTTCTAAAGTATAGTTAATAAACATGAAAAAGGAAACAAGTGCCAGCCACTCAACTATAGTCCTGCCAAGAGATAGAATAGAAGAAAGGCTTGAGTGTTGACATGTCCATAAATGATGGTGTAGAAAACACTGTTGTTAATATTCACTGCTTCATTAAAAGTAAAACTTATTAAAGCTGGCATATTTCAAGAAGGCCTCTATTCTTCCATCACTGCTATGTAAAATGTATAATGCCTGGAGCAGATAGCATTACGTTTATATTTTTCATTTTATTTTGCCATTTGCAATTTAATTACCATGATGTTATTGCATTTCTAAATGTTTAACTAATGAGTGAGCATTTCGTTGCAAGGGGGAACTACAGACAAATTGTAGACATCAGACCATTGTAAGTTTATTATTTAATTTTTAGTAATAACAGCACTGACAGGATTGTTTGAACAAACACTTAACAATAATATGAATTAATTAATTGTTGCGTATGCGGACACGAGAAAAAGCATACTGCGTATGATGACGTGATCCTAAACAATGCTAAGACCCTCACTTAAATAACGGATCCTCCAGCAGTTTGTAATCACGTCGCCAATCAAAACACGGACTACAAATCGCCTCACCGATTGTTCTGTAGATGGCGACTCGCATAAGTGCGGAAGGTAGGACTCCTAACATAGATAGGCTCAGGATAAGAGCTAAGCTTTGGCCAGAAGAGGTCAAGAAGAGAAATGCATAATCTTCTCCACCAACTAAATGCTTGTTCTGTTTACCTACCTTGTGTGTTTTCTTTTCTTTGGAAAATACCTAAGTAAATTTACTATATTATATCTTTGTAAGAGTGTCTACAAAGTGACAACATAAAATAACCTATTTGTACCATTTACCAGTTGTATGCTGTAAAGAATGCACAGGAGTTTGGTACAAATAGAGCTTCTCAGATGAGTCACCAAAATTAGATGATTAGTTGGATGAATTGTTTACTTTTTGTCTTTGCCATGGTGGTTCCCATGGAGAAATGCTACTATCAGAAACACTCATTGGTTCCTGCCTTGTCCTCCGTGCTCCATGTTAGGCCCCAGTTTCCAGTCACCCCAAATTGGATTGTACAAGTGAATTAACAAAATGATATTACACTCATAATATCTGAATGAGCTTTTTATTTTACACCTAATTTGGTCCAGATGCGTTTGGGGAACAAACCGTGAGAAACACACTGATATTCTGTTTGTAGTCAAGACCAAATTAATTTTGTCTACAGAACATGACCTGACTGACTACAGTTGTTTGTAGTGTCTCAAGACCTAGGTGCTTGGTTTATCAAAATTATCTCATTTTGTTATAATAAAATGTATTTCTTGCAAAAACGTGCACTTGAACTGCGCTTCAAGTATCGTGCACTGTGCTTGAACATTTACCAATATTCCTCAACCAATATTTTCAAGAGAATTTTAGTTTGCTGCTTGGCCATATCATAGTTTTAAACCAATAGACATCATATATCTTTATGAGCTGCTAGGCTTAGTGAAAAGTGTTGCACATGAAATATTCCTGAAGACTTCTGTAAACATGATTGCATTCAGTCATAATGGAAGCAGACTTCCCTTCCTAAACAACAACCCCCTGCTCCGTTCACTTCTTCTCACTACTATTCAGTCAAGTCATCTGTTTTCCTTAAAAAAACGTTACATTTTTTTTACTTAAAGTTTGTTTTAATAATGTTGTAATAATTAATTTGTATTTTTGAATTAAACATATCTGAAACAAACCCATATTTTATATATGCCATACTGTATTAATTGTAAGTCGCTCTGGATAAGAACGTCTGCTAAATGCTGGAAAATGTAAATGTAAATGTAATTTTTATGTTACTATTCTATTATGAATAATATAAGGCAGCTTGCTATTGGTGGAAGCCAGAATCATTTAAATATATTTACATTATTTTGGGAAGAACATGCTCTGTACTCAAACTGATGGGCACTCAAACTGCCATACAGAAGGGATTGAGGTTGAGTGCTATGGTACCACTGTAGTATGTTTAATGAATCTTAGAAAAATTGGGGTTACCTGTAGCATAGCAAAGTAGAAACTAAGACTTAAAAAGAATAGCATACATATTAAGATCACATTAACCAATTTACATTAGAAGTACCATACACTGAATACTATTCACTGTGTGAAAAGAGCATTTGCTAAGTAGACAGTGTCTCGTACTTCCTGAAGAAACCAGAAGCTCTGTATTCTTATTGTTAAGGCAAAACTTCAAAATATGTAACTTTTGAATACAAGCAGTTCCTTTGCTGAACTTCTGCTGGTTACAAAATGCCGATTTTAAATTAAACTATGTGTCTAAAGTCATAGCAACAAAAGCACAATGTAGTTCCTGGATAAACATTGCTTTTAAGTACATGTTCAGTAATGTAATATTGCAGGTGAACTAAGTATGTTTTAGCAAGATGCAAAGTGTTAAGTTTGGTTACATTTATATAATATAAAAATAAAAGAACACAAAGTTTACATACTATTTACTGTAATGGTTATTAGGTTGTTCAGTTCTGTAGGCTTAATTTAACAGTAGCCATGCTGTGATTAAACTTGATGAATGTTTCAGAAACACTGGGTGTTTCTGTATTATATTGAAATTTGATTTAGTTTGATATTTAGTTTGATTCTGTGTATCATTTAGATCTGTATTGTGGCAGCGCAGTATATTTTCTTAAAACACATTGAAATGGACAATACAGTCTCTGACTGTTCTCATGTGTTTGAGAGGATATGAAACAAGTGTCTGGCCAGACCACTATTCATCAGCACATCCCCTTTAACCGAGGTTTGGAGTTTGTTCAGCTTCATTTTGGCAAAGAAAAGAACACTTCAGTTACTGCTGGTGGGTGCTGCCAATCTCTCCCCACTTTCTTCTCCTTCTCTCTCGCTTTTTCTCTCTCTCCGGATCTCGTTTCCCCCTATCTCATATTTTCTCCCACTTTTTGGTTTCTGGCTCTCATTCTCACAAAACATAACTGGTAAGAATATTAGGTCAGTTCACTATTCAAGCCCAGTCATCATTACATAGATGGCGTTTGCATTTGCCTGGATGGCAGGAGTCCATGTTCTTGGTGCCTGGCTTAGAAATGCAGGGACTGACAGAGAGAGCTGTGTTGTGGGCACAATTTCCCTTCGTGCAGTGAGACATATTGACATAGTTATTCGATAATGAAACACTGGAGAGGTATTCCAATGCCAGCATTTGTTTCTCATTATGTGACGTAACCCACATACAGTCCAGTGATTCCTCCAAACAGGTAGACATTTTCTCTGCCATAAAGAATTGTATCATTGGTTCTTCTGAGGTCTTTTGTATTTGCTGCATATGCACCATTTTGCAATATAATGTCTAGACCTTAAAAAGGCAGTGGGAGAGTGAGAATAAACTGTGCCAAGTTTGCATCTACACTCATAATATCTGAATGAGCTTTTTATTTTACACCTAATTTGGTCCAGATGCGTTTGGGGAACAAACCGTGAGAAACACACTGATATTCTGTTTGTAGTCAAGACCAAATTAATTTTGTCTACAGAACATGACCTGACTGACTACAGTTGTTTGTAGTGTCTCAAGACCTAGGTGCTTGGTTTATCAAAATTATCTCATTTTGTTATAATAAAATGTATTTCTTGCAAAAACGTGTGCTTTATGAGGATTTGCTATAATCTATGTTTCAATATGTTTTATTATTAGAATTTTTTATAATGTGTAAATAATGTGTAAAGAACATTAAGGTGCACATCTTAGTGCAGGTAATTGTGGAAGTGTTTTTGCAGGGATATCAAGTGCTTGAGACAGGGTGATTATTAAATTAAACACCATAGTACATACTGCTTCATACTCATGCACAATAATACTTAAAGAGATTCTCTTTAAGTATTCGTATTAACATTTCTTGTCATGGCTTTAAATCATTACAGTTTTAGTAAAAGCTCATGAAATATTTTCTTGAATTGTCCAGTTCAAGGCTGACTGCATTCTTTTGTGTGTGATGGTTATATTGGCATACAAGACTGTGGCATAGGACACTGACAGAAATCTGGCTCACTCCTTAAACTAGTTATTGCCAGCAACTTTCATCCGCAAATACCACTCCAAATGTGTTTTAACCTATATGGTGCTTATGAGATCTAGCTGATCTTGGCGGGATTTTTAAAGCAAGTATTTGATTTTAATTCGAGGCATTCTGAATGTGAATTCAATTACAGCTGGAATTAAAATAATCCAAACAGTGGTGGTACTTTAATTGAACTATTCCAAACAAAAGTTTTATTTGAATCCAAGGACAATTAAAGTAACAATAAATAGTGAGGTGGTTTCAGCACTGGCTTTCCGAAACTCAGACGCTCCAATGAGAAATAAAAACCATGTTTGTGAAACAGTCACAGTTGCAATAAGTTAAGGTTTTAAGTGACTAAAACTGTAAACAGTGAGGCTCTGAGTCATGGCTGTTACGCAGTCCCATGTGGTGGTGGCTGTACCTCAGTAAACTGCCGCCCAGCTCCTGTTCTGGCATCTTGTCCTACTCATTTTGAGATATTTTTTCTGTACACCACACACATTCTTGTTTTTGTTAAAATATATGTAGGCTGCATTTAGATGTTTTCAACTGACTTCTTTAAACTCAACAATCATGCTTGCTTTCTCCTAATGGTTGTACGCTTGTATGCTTTATTAAGTATTTATAGGTAATAATATTAAACAGTGCTATAAGCATTAAAATACTGGATTGGTCCCTCAGACCTAATGAACAATAGATGGTGCATTTTAAGCTGCTCTTTGAATATGCTAAACCTATATTAGTCTGTTTTCACTACTGGAAGTTAGCATGGCTAAATGCTTGTGCCCTCTTATAGATTGGAAAACACTATTCATTTTTATATATTCAGGTAAAACACACTCTATAACTATAAACCACCTGCTTGTTTCTACACTAATTGCCCATTTCATCAGCTCATCTTACCCAATAGAAGAACTTTGAGTTATACAATTACATACTGTGTTCCATCTGTTGTTCTGCTACTTTTTTAGCCCCCCAGGACCACCACAGAGTCTGCATTTTTGGATAGTGAATTATTTGTGAGAATTTGTTTCGATTGGATCAGATACAGCAGTTCTGCTGGACTTTTTAAATACTGTGTCTACGCTAGATACTCTACTTCACACCTATTTTAGACAAGCCTATTTTGTTGGCCCACCTTATAGATCTGAAGTCAGAGACAGTAGCTCATATTTTGATGCACAGTTAATGCTAGTCATCCTTCATCAGTGGACAATGTTAGTCTTGTGTTTTTGGTTGGTCTATATTTTGGGTGTGGTATTCTCAGTTCAGCAATGACAATAACTAAAAACTCCAGTAATGCTGCTGTGTCTGATCCACTCATACCAGCTTAGCACACACTAACACATCACCATAACATCAGTGTCAGTGCAGTGCTGGGAATGATCCACCACCCAAAAAAACCTCTGCAGTGGTCCTGTAAGGGTTCTGGCCATGAAAGAACAAGGGAAATTGTGCCTGTAAAGGTATGCAGAGCAATGACGGATTACAGTTTGTAATAGTATAACAACAAAGTAAACTATTTATATTTTTAGTAGAACTGATAAAATGGCAACTGAATGAAGAACCAAGAAGCTGGTTTTAATGTTTTGACTGATCAGTTTATATAGCTGCTGTTACTACTTAAACAGTGTGTGTTTTGTCACCTCTACTGGAGACACAGTTTGGTATGAGCATCCCTGCCCTGCACTTGAGGATCATCATGATCACTATCAGACCTCACATGCTGTTTGTGGAGGAGTGTTTGATGGCAGTAAGTCTCTGCTCTCTTTGATTATTTCCTTGTTTGTGTCTATCGGTGCAGGCGTCTGCACAGAGATAACCAGGCAACCATGTTATTTAAGGATGAAGGCTTGCTTCAAAGATTCTTAAGAGTGCATTTAAACATGTGTTTGTTGAAGATGTACCATGTAGAGGAGTAAGTTTGTGCTTGGGAGTATGTGTGAGTGTTTGGGAGAATGTGTGTGTGTGTGTAGTCTATAAACGCTCCATGGAGTCTGTCATTTTCTCCACAGTATGCGCCTTATAAACCTCAGGGTTCTGATATATGTTTGTAAACACACACTTCCAAAGCGATTAGAAAGAAATTAAAGACAATGTCTGCTCAACACAGTTGCCACGCACACTCCTTTAATTGTGGTGCTGTGAAAGATGAATGGGATTTTCAGCCTAAATATTTTTCTTACATTATTTTGCTGTTCCACCCATGTCTGCTCTGTATTCCACCCATGACTCTGGGTAGTTTTAACTGCTTCTGAACACCTCCATGTGACGATTGTACTCTGAAGAGAACTTTAGATTTGCAGTTTGATCTCGTGTCTGGAATTCTACATCACCATGTCTGCAAAGCACACAGCGCCATCTAGTGAGAGAAACTATTGGTTTAGTACACTGTCGAACCCAAGCATACAGGAAATATGCATGTCCTTATACAACGGAAGCAACGCTATCTTAGATCCACTCCAAGTTGAGATGAAAAAATGCTTGCATTCCTGTACATGTATAATGTAATTATTGTATTTTATTTTATTTTTTAGGAATGATCGTGACTATTTTGTAAAATGGATATGTTGTGCAACAGTAACATATGTTGTTATGTTGTATTAAATACCTTACCTCATGCTATATTTTTCACCTTATACATGTCAGTTCTCATAAACGACTTAATGAAAGTGGTCCTTGAGCCATAGTTCTTAGAAATTCCAACCATTTCTCGGTGGCTCTTTAACTAGCTCGCTCCACTGAGCACTAAATAAATACATGTGGTGTTTACTCATGACTGTCACTCCTGAATCCCAGCATATAACCTTTATAAAAAAGATGTGCATTGTGTGTGTGCATGCTTACACAAAAATAATAGTATTTCACACTAATCACAGAAAAAAATCAAGATTTCTATAATACATTATCTGCTTAATAGTATGCATTATACCATTATATCTAAAATAAAACCCATATCCATGAAATATGATTGCCTTTTTTCTTGTCTTGCTCTATTTGTGTCTCTTACATATGCATGTCTATTTCTTTCTGTATTTATGTATGCACAAACTAAGCAGGACTGTATAAATAATGTGGGAATGGGGTGTCATAAATGGGGACACTCTTGATGATTTCTAAGGCCCCAGGTAGACATGAGACCTAAGACACAGGAATTATTTCTCTGCATTTGTTTTAACAAAACTCATAATTGTTTTATGTTATGCGATATTCTTGAGTTACATTGACAAGCAGTTTTGTTTCAGCTTACGTATTTGGTATACTAAAGTATTATGCTTAATATGGCATTTGTGATGCCGCTTGGTTCTGTTACTTGGCTAGTGAGTTATGGCAGAGGAAACTTGTGCATCCAAAGTTAGAAAAGTTTTGCTATGAAGGGCATTGATGGAAATTGATGAAAAACCTTGTATGGAAAAGCTAAAATGAACACGGTGTGATGCGTCTGTTTATGCTAATATAAACTTGAGGTACTATAGCCTAATGGTCTTTCTAGGTATTCTCACATATATTAACACATATATTGATGAGGAAGAATGTAAACTAGTGTTTTAGCATTAAACCATATATCTCTGAAGCAGTTTCCTTAAAGGCCATGTGCATTGTTTCTTTAACTGTGTGTGCATTGCTCAACCTTTACTACAGCTCTCCAAGTCTGGCCACTTATAGGTTTCCAGGCCTCATGCTTTTCAGCACACACCCTGTCTAAGATGCTATCAGACCAGCAATGGGCCACAGGGACTCTGTTCTCACAGAGGCTGATGGCTGCCATTATGTAGCACTGGGACCTGTATGTGCATGCTTCAATGTCTGACTAACTCACCCATGGCTCATTATTTCCATATGGTTTAAAGCCTGCCACAGCATAACCACTCACCTCCACCTTTATGCCACCCATTTAACTGTATAGAAATAGACACAAATGAAGGGAAGTAAAAATGATACTTGTATTGAAGTCTACATATACGAATTCAGAGGACATTATAGTCCTTATTTCAGTTAAAATGTACTGTAGAACGTGTATATATAAACTGTCTGTACTGTAGAAAGTGTCTATATAAATATCTATATATATATTGTTTATAGTTTCAGGTTTATGGAATGCTTTACTTGTACTTGCAGTAAAACAACATGTACATAATTTACAGCTACAATGCAGGAGCACTTTATTAGCATACAATTACTGATTGTAGCCCATTTTTGATATACACTTCTGTCAGTCCAGGACCAACACAGGACCGCCACTTACCACATATTATTTCATGATGGACTTTTCTCAGCACAGCAGCAACACTGACATAAAAACCCAATTTAAATTAAATTGGGATGTTGTGTTAGACATAAATAGAAACAGAATTTGATGGCTTGCAAATCCTTTCTAACCTATATTCAATTGAATACACTACAAATACAAGATATTTCATGTTCAAACGGATAAACGGTTTTTTTGTTGTTGCATATATTGATTCTCCCTTTATACCCAGTCATGACACCTGTGTCCAATCAACCTGTTCACCTGTGGAATGTTCCAAACAGGTATTTTTGCTAAACTTTTGTTGTCCCTGTCCCATTTTTTTTGGAAAGTGTTGGAGGCATCAAATTCAAAATCAGTGAATATTTACAAAAAAGCTATAAAGTTTATCCGTTTGAATATTAAATATCTTGTCTTTGTAGTGAATTCAATTGAATATAGGTTGACAAATCATTGTACTCTGTTTTTATTTATGCTTTACACAACGTCCGAACATGGTTGGTGTAACATAGTGTGTATTGTCCTGTTATTCGTGCATCAGATATTAGTAGTAGTTACAAGGTTGTTATGCTTACTAGCTCATAATCAAACACTTTTACTCTGACTTTTGGATTTACCGCTTAAAACTGTTGATAAATTAATCAAATATGAAACTTATGTTGGGTCATCCTTTAGTCCTAGGATCTATTTCTGATTAC
This sequence comes from Parotocinclus haroldoi, assembly GCA_034779995.1. NCBI lineage: Eukaryota > Metazoa > Chordata > Actinopteri > Siluriformes > Loricariidae > Parotocinclus > Parotocinclus haroldoi. Next base: position 16,897 of record JAUZST010074699.1, read on the forward strand.
TGGATGCTGCTGGTTTAATACTGGTATGAGCATTCCCTAAGAAAATGGCTGTTTATTGGATATTTTACATTTTTAAAACTATGTTTTGTATTTCCTTCATCTTTCAAAAACAGAATTCAGGATCTGATTAATGTGAGGGGTTCTGGCAAAAACAGGTTCTTCTTGCAAAAACGTAATGGTTTATCTAAACAGTAGAGACTGCGAGCTTTAAAAAAAAGTCATGACTTTTTAAACTTCAGAGATTTGCATACCAGTGCAAACTTGATTCCTCCAGCATGCATAGCTTTAAGATATTTAGATAGATGATGTCAAAAGGCAAATTTTAAGGGTTGGTTTTATTGCTTTTTACTGCTTTTGCCAGAGCTTATCACATTTCAAGTAACAACCACTGTACATGTGTTGTTAATGGTCATTATAAACATAAACATTCAAATCAGTGCAACATTAGGCTCACACTAGCAGACTGTGCATATAGCAGAGATGTAAAGAATCAGGTGTCCATGCAATCTGTGATTGTGGTCCTCTTCACACTCCACAGCATGTTTAAGGCTAGGGGTAAGCTGAGCTCATCTTTATTGAATAGGGCTCTGTGTAAGAACACATGCTGCCCTTTTAAGTGCTGTCACTTTATACCAGTGCAGTGGGAATCACACTGTAAAGCAACCAGCTTCATCTTGCTCATTACCACCTGGCACTTAACCTTCACACTGCCCCTGTATTCAATACCACTCCTCATTCGCTTACTCAACACCAAATCCAGTTTCTATGTTTAAGAATGCAGTAACGAATGAAAGAATGCAAACCTGGACAAAGCAATATAAGAAACCATAAAAAATGGATATTTATGTAATTACCAGTGTGGCTTTTTACATTTTGAACTGTCAGTGTGGTCCAACTTTTACCATGTTTGCAGAATAACAATGGCAGATTATACTCCCTAAAAACCAAGCCACACACTACTGTAGAAAACAAAAGTATCAGTACAAAACTGCTATTGCCTTCAGGATTGCCTTCAACTGCCCCCAACTGTCTGTCAACAGGGCAAAATTTATCTGAATGTGTGACTTGCAGTCAACAATCTCTCACCAGGGTGTACATTACCCCAAAGTACCCTCTGAGAGCCTTTTTATAGAGAAGAAGGGGAATTACATTAATGCCCTTTAGTAGCAAGACCAAGGGTCGGATGGTTTTTACATATCTGCCTGCATGCCCATTTCTGCAGAAAACTAACATTTATATCTGTATGCATTATTTTGTCAATAAATATATTTGTAAGCCTAATTTGAGTGTTCTTTTACCAAACTTACTCATGTCTTTTTCAAAAACTATATGTGCCAATACTGCTATCGTGTTTTATTACATCACTTTAATGCAACATTTGCTCACGTGCTCAACCTGCCTCATATTATACTAGAGGCATGACTATTGGTAGATGCTGCTAGAGTCTTTTGTCTGTGGAGGGACAGAGAATTTGAATAGTTATGCATATTTTTGCCTCTTTTTCAAAACTGTACCTTCTCACGTTCTTTAAGAACTGAACAAGATATATATATATATATATATATATATATATATATATATATATATCACTAACTAATCTGGAACTGAATCACAGCAATTGGTTAAATTATTCATCTAATGCATCTATAAAAATGTCCCTGGCAGCGGACTGTTAATGGAAGGAATTGATTTAGGTCTGGTGAGCTATGGTGCCTATGTATGTCTGGCAAACAATGGCGTGAGTGTGGGTCTGGTGCTTGGCACATGCAACTTCCTTCTAGGTTTCTTGGCAGTGTATGAGACCGGTGGGGCAGGAAGGACGAGAAGGAGACTGATATAAGTGTAAGTTTGGAAGGTTTATTACAAAAATTGTGCAAACATGATGCTCAGCTAACCAACAATGAAGACTAGTGCTAACAGCAATAATACTGAGACCTGAGTAGACACAGAGGCTAGTATGAGGACAGAGCTATTACAAACAGACAATATGCAAAATATAATGGAATAAGCTAAGAAAAGCACAACTTGATGACAATAAAACAACTACTAAGACGAGAGACTAACAGCTAGCACACACCACAGCAGACCTTAGAACACAGTGCTAAGACAGACAAAGCTAACAGACTATGAGCTATTCGATCAGCTAAGCTAATATAGAATAGAATAGACCTGGAGCACACATGCAATCAATAACAAGTACAGAGAAACAGCATGAAACAGCACATGGGGTGAAACAGCAGCCAGGAAACATGGTAAGAGACAAGAAACAGAAGTGAGGGTGTATATACTAGGGGTACCGTGGGAGGTACTTGATCAGCCTACTGTGGAAAGGGAAAAAGGTCATCCCCCCCCCCCCCCCCCCCATGTAGGATGATGTGGCTCCCCAACACAAATCGCCCTGACACTGTAATTATACATTACCTAGTTTGACCCGTAGCTGAGTTTCCTTTTTCACATTCAAATGCTTTTTGCTCAAGAAAATATACGTGGAAGGAAAAAATGTAAGGCAGGATTTTGGTTTAATCAATACAAATTTGATTGGCGTGTAAATGTAAGTCTTTGTTTTAAATTGATAAATGACATTGATTGAATAGTTTAGCTTCAGAGGTTTTGAGTCACATTAAGCACTGTAAAACAGAGTAAACTTAAACAGACCACAGCTATTGTATGAATCATAATAAATGCAACCTGAATCCTGCAAGAAAATAAACGTGTTCTGTGGCAAATAAAATAAGGTAAGGTAATGTCAAACTACATTTATCTAACATATTCTCTAAGTTATATTATGTTTACAAATTTGGTAACTTCTGTGATACTGGGATTATTAGATATTTATGTAATTACCAGTGGCTTTCACATTCTAAACTGTAGACAGTGTGGTTCAACTTTTACCATGTTTGCACAACAGGTTTCAAACTTTATTTGGTTCCTAGGTCTTCTTTGTCTTTGATGATAACAGATACAGTACAAAAGTGCTAAATAAGCATACAATTCAGTGCACAGTGTATGTTTTGGGAAAGCTACGATGGATATTATTTATTCAAACCACCTTGATGCTTGTGTGTATTGTGAAAAATCAGAAGCTGTTTAGTGGTTTGGAAAAGCCACTGTACTTTAGCGGGACCTTACAGATTTTATTGTGGTCATTACACATGAATTGTGATACACTGTGCACAAACTGACCAGGAACTGGAACTTTCAGAGTGAATCATGCGTAATACACATTCATGGGGTGAGGCTGCATTCATCAAAATGTTTGTAATAAAATAATTGCTAAGAAAAGAAAGCACTACCATGTCAAGCAAAATAAAACTTAAGGTATTCGTGATGAATATTGTAAAGCGGAAAATGCAATAAAAGTACAGAGTAGGTCTTTGTTGACTATGAGGAGTCGAACTGCACATCAGCCCACATGAAGCACAGGAAACTGAAATGGCTAGTACCGCACATTTCATTTAATCAATAAAAGAATAATCATTAAAATGGAATTAAATTCTTAAATGTGTTATTGTCCTTCATTTTTTATTCTTGATTATAGTATAAATATATTTTAAATGTAAAACAGTCAAAATTAATGGCTACGCTTATTTTAGCAGTTATAGAATTCTTGTCTTTCTAGTGTTCATTTCATCAGATGAATGATATTTATCAGTATGTAAATCACTGTCAGCACCACATATGATTCTTGACAAATCGGTTTGACCAATGATGCTGCTGTCTTTTTGATAAAGCACTGATTGCTATATGCTGATAAGCTTTTTAGATTCAAGTTTCATGCCGAACCAAATCCTGGACTGTTCTGGTAAAGGAGGAAGCATGTCTGAAATCTGCTGTCAAGTTTTCTTTAGGCCCCAAAACGCATCGTGGACCATCTCAAATGAAAGATGTCAATTTTAATGAACGCATTCAATAAAACATTGATACCACATCAGAAGAGGTTTTTTTTGCTTAATCTATGTTTTTGACTGTGTTCCTCAGTCCAAATGTTTTATTGTATTGTAATTTGCTATTCATGGACATGGATTATGGTAATATATGCTAATTATAAAGGAAAGTGCATATGCCCAAATTGCAAACAATTGTTATTCATTAACATATGCACATTCTACTAACAAATCTGGGTCTGTATTCATAAAGATTCTAAAAATACCCTTAGAGAGCTCCTTAGGTAACTTTAAAACTCCTATCTAGGAGTTTAATCTTAAGAGTGATTCAGAAACGATCTCAGAGCAACTATGAACAAGTTTTGAGAAGTCAAAACTATTTATTTACATGGTTGCTAGGTATGACACATTCTTCTGAAGACTGTGATAATTTGTCAACCCCATCACTCAATCACTCTCTGCTTCTCTTCTCTTCTCTTCTCTTCTCTTCTCTTCTCTTCTCTTCTCTTCTCTTCTCTTCTCTTCTCTTCTCTTCTC
>JAUZST010074710.1:0-21317 GCA_034779995.1 Parotocinclus haroldoi
TGTGTGTGTGTGTGTGTGTGTGTGTGTGTGTGTGTGTGTGTGTGTGTGTGTGTGTGTGTGTGTGTGTTTGAGAGAGAATGAGAGCAGGCGAATGGGGCGTTAATATGTAGCAGCTGTTGATTGATTGATTGACTGGGTAGTGAGTAAACATAAGAAAGTCTTGCAGATGTGAACCCTTAGGCAGGGTGTGACTGCAATTATCTGTCCATACTGGGTGTTGCCTGGTATTAATATGTCTGGACAGTTCTGGCCAGTTGGAGTTGAAGATGTGTTGAAGATGTTTCTCCGGATGCTTCATCAGTTCCAATGACTGGTAGAAAATTGCCTTTTCTAAGGCTGCTAGATTGAGAGTAGTCTGCTTTTTTATTGTTTTTTAGATTATAAATACACATCTATACCCTCTCTTAAAGAGCGTACAAGTTTGAATTGTATGTAAGGCCATCTAGATCAGTCCATAACAAATACTTTGTTGTTAAATCAGCCTAGTTTCTGTTGGAAAATATAATTGCAATATGCACAGACACAGTAAAGGGGGGGGGGGGGGGACACACATCAAGTGCTCGACACATATTGTAAGAAATGTCAATGTCAGAAATGTTTTTCAGTCCAGTAACAACTCGATAGTCATTAATTTGTTTCTAGAGTAACCACATTTTTTCCCTATTAGGGATACGATAAATTTAATTAATCTTTTTCAGACCCCAAGAAAATCCACATTGCTTAAGGCATTATATGAATTAAAAGAGTTGTATTGTACATTTAAACACTAAATAGAAACAGGCAAAATAAGAATAACAGTAATTAGATCAAATACAAGTGCTGTTGTTTATCATAAATACATGAATTGATATTGTTTTTTGGGTTGTCTCTTATAATTAACCTTCTAAGAATATATGGAAAAAATAATTTCATAAACACATTTTTTAGCTCTACACTGAGTGAGAGCTTTTGTGAGATTGGCACAATGCTCCTATGTTTCTGGTGGAAAGGGCATGCGAGTCGCACATTTCAACTCATAGAACTTCTAGCATGTACAATGAGTGCTGTTCAATAGTCAAGTTATTCTCATCACAATGCATAGAGATCCGAATCCAACATGTTGCAGTGTTTGTGTGCCAAGGTATGGCTGTGCTGCATTTCTTCCTGTATTTTCTGGTTTTATTCTAATAACGTTACTGAGATATAATTATATGCAGTCATTAAACCATTGTAAAAAACAATCGTATGTGTAATGTAATGTTGGCCCAAAGCTTTTGCTCAGGACTGTAGATCCTTCAAACATGCTAATATGTTCTCTCAGATTAACATAACAATGGACACCAAATCAAAAATGTAGATCAACTATAATAAAACAAAAACATCTTCCTGAGGCAATGAAAAAGTCTTTACTAGGTCACTTTACTACTTTCCCACTTACCACCTAACTTTACTACACTTTCAGGTCTGTAAATTAAAAGCAGATACTGGACTCAGTTTCTGCAAGTCAGCCTTTAGCGGAGTCAGGTGGGTTGAGTGCGAAACAACTCGAGGAGAGGAAGCACATGGTGGATCAGCTTACTTCTCCATAAAGCCAAAATCATTCACACTGATTGTTCTCCATTAATCCTATTAGGGCCAGGCAAATCACCAGACTGAAACAGTCAGGCTTACTCTGTAATGTACAGCTGTGAATGCATTCATTTCCTCCTTCACATAATCCCTCACATCCTCCTTTCACTCCGTCCTTCATTTCTCCTACTCCCTCAAGATCCTCCTTCACATGTCTCTGGTTTTCGGACATCCAGGTCATTTCTCTTAAATGTGGAGGATGAAAACTGTCACAATATATAGTTTAAATAGATAAAGTTCCAACCATATTTCACTCGGAGGGGTAGACTTTATCAGGTTCATTCCTTCTTTATCTGGCAACCAACCACTCTCCACCACTCTGTTAGCATTGTTAATGTTAACACCGCCCTTATTGCTTACATTATTCTCTCACTACCGCCTGTTATCCCTTTATCCTCTCCCTACGACCTTACCTAAAGCATGTCTACACATTTTTGCTTCCCACCTCAAGATAATTATCAATTGATAAAATATCAATTTCTCTTGGTTAGGTTCCTTCTAACTTTAAGATGCATCAACTCGCCTCCTTAAAAACCTCATTTTACTTTAAGCTAATCTTAATAACCAGTGTTCCAATTCAGATTCAGCACTTTGTAAAATGCAATCAACTTTTTGAACTCTTATAGGCTGGATTCTGTCAATACCACAGCACTGAAACTGCCCTGACTCTAATGATCTAATCTTCATATCTGCAGATGTTAGAGCGCTTGGCATGCTTATACTGCTTGTTTTATGGAAAACCATTGACACGTTGTCACCCTCTCCTTTTGTCAAGATTTTGTGAGCTGTGTACTGGTTTCTCCTGCTAAAATAAGGAAATTATAACCTCTTCTTCTACTTCTTTTCACTCCCATGTGGTTCCAAAAGGTTCTAAGCTTTAACGCCGCCTATTTCATTTGTATATTCCCTCATCTCCCGTGCTGTTCAGGTGTAAATGCTGGATGAAGCACGCACGTCCTATGCAAAGTGTGACAAGACTGAAATTGACTCACACTTAATAAAGCTCAAGAATGCAGGAACTGTAATCTAAATCAATAGTATTGTTGTTTCAACTGTCATCATATACTCCACTCTTTCTTTTATTGTTTGGTAATATATAATATTTTTTACATCTCTAGATTCAGACCACATATTTCCCAGCCTTCTGCTGAAACTCTTCTCCTTGTATTTATTTTAAGCCCTCTGGACTACTGTACCTCTCTCCTTTCAAGCATTAGTTATTCCTTCCTCTTTCCTTTATAGTTTCTTCAGAAAGGTTCTTCAAAAAGAACTATACAAATATAATAATTTATTAATTGGTATTATTTATTTATTATTATTTATTATTATTTATTATTTATTATTTATTATTTATTATTATTTATTATTATTATTATTATTATTATTATTATTATTATTCCTCCATTCATTTTCTTATCAACCTTTGCCAGAGTGAATAACATCATAGGGTCCATCATAGGGTACAGACATTCACGCATTCATACACTAAGGGAACTTTAGATACACCAGTTAGCTTAGCCACCTTTGTCTTTGTGTGGGGGGAAACCCCGCAGAGAAAACACAGAGAAAACCCATGCAGACTACAGGAACCAGGCCACTTCACCTGCGATCAAACCTAAGACCTTCTTGCTGTGAGGAAATGGTGCTACCCACTGAGCTGCCCATTACTGTTATGATTAATTATAATTTTATTATTTGTAAACATGTTGGCTCTTTGGGTAGCATTGTCGTCTCACAGCCATAAGGGTTTGATCCTAGGTGGAGAGGTCTGGGTCCTCTCTGTGTGGAGTCTGCATGTCCTCCACGTGTCTGTATGGGTTTACTCCGGATACTTTGGCTTCCTTCCACAGTCCAAAGACATGCTCTTGGTTAACTAATTATTCTGAAGTGGCTGTAGTGTGTGTATGATTGTGCAGGGTGATGTAGTGAAGTGCAACAAACAAACAAGCATACAATAGGACAGGAACATACACTTACGAACACAATTTACAGCTTGTTATTGAATTAGTTGCAGAAAATCATCTACACAAATACGAGTATCTTAGATAGAAAAGTCTATAATCAACCTAGTTAGAACAGTCTCTAGTCCTAATGTGAGCCAATACGCAAGAGAGCACTTGACCATCAAGGTAGTTATTTCTCCTTTTTATCCCATGCCTTTTGTAACTAACAAACATAGCTATTCAGACATTGTCATTCCTGTTTAGTGTTTCTGTTACATACTGTGTGATAGGACTGTGTATCTTCCCACAGTCTTGTGCTCAGCAGTTTATTAATCAATGTCCATGGAGTGTGAATGTGTGTAAGATTGGCTCGGGCTATTATGGCGAGCCTTAGGTGAGTTTGTCCTGTTTGGTTAATTCTTAGGTTATAACCCCACCTCTGTGCCATCCAGTTGGCATGTAAATCCCTATTACAGCCGAATAAGTTGGCATTAAACATGCTGACCCTTGGCTGACTCCAGGAACATGGGTTAAGTGTCTGGATTACGCTGAAGCTCAGCAGCTGTGACTTAACACAGAAACTCGGAGGCAAAATAAAACGTTGTTTGCATAAGGAAGGTGAGGCAGGTGTTCAGCAGGAGTTTTCTGAATGAACAGAGCAACTCAGCTCATACATAGTGCAAGTGTACTTTATCTCATCCCCCAACACGCCTCTTCCTCTCTGACCAGAGCACTAGCCATTAGTCTTCATCAGGGGAGAAGACGTGTCATGGCACCAACCTGAATAATTGACGATGTGCTCTAATCATTGGCTGCTCAGTTAACAGAGACGTGGTGCGGTCGATGTGTGTGCTGGTGTCGGTTGTCATGCTCTGTGGTGATGTCATTGCCTCAGACACAAACTCTGAGTCAGGTCTGAGTCTGGTACACACTTACAGAGCACATTTACATTCCTAACGCTTCTGTGACAATATAGCATTTCAGCCGTCTATTATGCAATACGATTGAGTTTGGAATAATACCGTCATGGATGAGATACTGTATCTGATCATATTTTGCCTTGAAAGGGGCCCTGTAATTGCTTAGCATCAGTGGGAATGTTGACAGATCTTATTAATGTAACCTTGCAATCAGAATCTATACTGATTTTAGATGTAAGAATAATTATTGTGAATTCATAACAGTGGTGCAGCATTCAAATACAGCGGAGCATCACTGCAAAAACGCAACAGTGCTTTACAATATGGTTAGGTGTTACCCCGTATCTGAGAGAGGTAAAGCTAGTCGGGGGATCACCCCCCAGCGCTGCAATAGCAGCCCTTGTAATAGACAGGCATCTGGTGTGTGCTTGCCTCATGTGTTCTGTGGGTGTAGGTGCCAGAGCCAAATGTGAAACAGGTTAGAGTAACACCTGAAATGATTCTCTGGGACATGGTGATCTCTTTCAAAAGTACTGGCTTCAGAGTTCTGGTTTCACTTTGGGGTTAATATAAATGTGTGATATATTAAGGTACACATGAGTTCTGCTGATTTTGATCTACATGCTTAATTACCTTAGTATCATAATAGTTAATATCATAATAGGTACCAAAATGTGTGCATGCATTGCACATAGGTAATACGAGTACCCAGAAATAGTACCCATGTGCAAAGCATGCATGGCATGGAGACACAGCAAAGTTCGGGTGCATTCATTTTGATAAATTGTTGTATTCAGCTCAATTTAGCTCTTCGTTTGTTTCTTTATGGCCCAAAATGCATTGAGTTTAGTTTTCTAGCGGTTTCAGGCTGTCATGTTAGACCAGTTTGTTGACATAGTATGCCTCTAAATGAAAAAATAATGATCAGAACTTATTAGCAAGGCTGTGGCAAGAAAAAATACACCAAACAGCTGCATGGTAAACGTTTTAATGGGTTAATTATTGGATTTGTTGTTTTTTTTATATTGTATTTGTTGCTTTAGCAATGGTATAATGACTATATATTACATACTGTTAAAAACACTGGACCCAAAAAATTCAATTTGTGACTCCTCCTTATTACTGTATTTCACTGTTCTTCATTCCAGCTTTGGCAGACCTTAGCATTTTCACCAAATTTCCCTTCTGAAAATGTTGGCATCCTGGTGAATTCGCCAGATGCATCTATAACTCAAGTGTAAGGGTTACTAAATACCGCTATAGCCTATAGAAGCTGTTTTCTCTTCTTCTTTTTTTAAATAATGGATACAAATGTCCTGTATTTTCTGGTTGTTATCTAATATTAAAACAATGATATATCTAATTTAAAGGAAGGCTAAGACATTTACACAGTACTGTATGTAAGTTAAATATATAAGACGAAAAGTCATGATTGTCCAACACAGAACAGTGTCTCTAATCATTGGAACAGCTTTGTCAACTGTTTGCCTAATGTTGTTTATTGTATAAATGAAAAACTGAAAACATATGACTCTGTAGAATCAGAATTAAAACTTGAATTCCCTTAGTATTGTAATATGGGTACAAGAAAAGAAAAGAAAAAAGGGTGAAAACTTGCACTTTCTCTGTTACATTCTTTCATGCAGGAAATTGAGAGACAGAGTTAGGGTGCATTAACTTTGTTAAACTTTAAGCTTCATTTGGTTAATTATCTTACAGTTTATTCACTTAATAGGCTTTGAGTTTTGTTTTCCTACATTGGGTTTTGGGGAGGAAAGAGAGAGGTACAAATTCAATTGATGCATATCAGTAATCACATGCAACTGAAATACGAATCCCACCAGCAGCAATGCTAACCTTACCCACACAAATGATATTTAGTAATAAGATACGGCTCTTTTATTCCCATTGGTGATACGACTGGGTGAAACATGCTGTGCTGGCTTAGAATGCTCGTTATATGTCATGTGATGGAATCTCTTTTACAAAAAATGAACCAGAATCAGAGCATACAGAGTTTTAAAAGCCTAATTTTCTCCAGTGCTTGCAATTTTCCATGGTAAGCTTGACCTTTGCATGGAGTTGACCAAATGTGTCACAGAGACGTTCCTTTTCCATAAGAGCAAACTAGACAAGCATCACACATTTCCATGTTCTGACATTTACAGTCCTAACAGACTTTATATTGTTTATGGTTTGTCATAGGAAGAGTGAATGCGGGCTAGTCTGCCTTTATATTTTCTAGCACTAAATGTGATAGTGTACCCATGTGAGACCAGCTGAGAATGTCATGTACGCCACATCTGTGTCTCATGATGAGTGGATGGATTGTGTCACTGTAGCTGTATGACTTCAAATATTTTTGTCATCACTAATACTGTCTTCAGAATACAAGCAATCAGGCAGGTTTTTTTTTTTTTTTTTTGGTGGGGGGGGGGGGTTGATTGACGACCAAGATCTCTTAATAACATGTGAGCAGTGAGCCATCTTGCTTCAATCATGTGCTTCATTCCACCTGGATACATAAGCAGAGATCATCATTAAACATTTTCTCATGTGTTCCACTTGTTTCAGCAATTCATCTTTGTCTTACAAGCTGTTACAGTGTGTGGACATGTAGAGTGAGACGGCTGTGTGAAATCCAGGATCATACCTGCTGCTATAAATCGTTTCATACTTTTATTTGCTCATGATCCAACATGGACGCAAGGTTCCGATTTGTTTCTTGGCTCCATCTTGAACCACCTGTACTCTCTGCTCAAGTGATTCATGCTCTCCCAGATCTGAATCGAAAACTACAAAAAAGTCAAACTAAACCTGTTTTATTCTCTCAAGATTCTTTTGAACTTAGAATTTCTTTGCATTTGACTAGACGAGGAGTTCTAGGAACCTACTTTAGTTGTCTGCGCTCAACCATAGGGTATTGATCTTCCCGTTTCATCCTGGTTCCTTTCAAATTTCTTGCTTATGCCTCTTAGGTCTTGGCCACTGTTGCCTTTAGTTGCTTTGGTTTCAAAGCTGCATAATGTTCTATGTATATAAGTACAATTGTAATTTTGTTATTTGAAACAAAATTATACGTCACCTGGTTGCTAAGCTAAGTGATAAGCATGTACTTTTGCTTGCATTTATCAAATACAGGCATCCGATAAGTGCTAATGTGCACAGATTACGAAAGCCCTCTTAATTTGCATTATATTTTCTATAGTATGTTACAGTTATAACAGTGGCCACTCCTGTCAGAATGTAAAGTGTATGTAGCTACAAAAGGGAAGGTCGAGTTCCTTGTGCCCTGTTAAAACCTGATTCGTTTTTGGATTTCTGCAATTAAAAAAAATATATATTATTAGTGCTCACAATTGATGTTAATAATAGAAGTAATAATAATAATAATAAGAAGAAGAAGAAGAAGGCAATTGTAGGTATTGTAATAAAACTACTACTAATACAAAACAGTGCTTAAAATGTGGCAAAGGAAAAGGAATATAAGATTATGTCTGAATACTTTTGTCCACATGTGGAATTGTACTTCAATACTTTTCTGCCATGTGTGGTTTCTGTCACAATAATTTGATGACGTGTGTTTGTGTCCCAATGCTTTTGGCCACGTGTGGGCTTGTGTCTCAACACTTTCGGCTTTGTGTACATTAAAGAACATAGTACTTGGGAACCTTTCATCACAGTGAATCCATCACAGTCCACATGCACACCGTTACGCACACACTCACACACTAATTAACCAATTAATCCAACGCGTATGTTTTTGGACTGTGTGTGTGGGGGTGGGGGCGGGGGACTGAAGAACCCAGAGTAAACCCACACATACACGGGGAGGACAAGCTGACTTCACACAGAAAGGACCCAGGCCGCTCCACGCCGGGATTGAACCCGGGACCGCCTTGCTGTGGGTCACCTGTGAACTTACATGTTCTTAAAAAGTGTCTAATCTTTTCAATTGAGCACAAATGCCCTGCCCTGTTTGGCTGATTTGAGATGTGGCCTCTTCTAATCAGTGCAGCATGACTTGAAGTATTTTTTGCTGATTCCCTTAATCTTAGTGTCTCGCCTGTCAGAAAGATATCCCAATGCTCAATTAGGCATTTTCTTCACCCTCTGTTTGGTCTGCAGCACTTTTATTATTCTTGCTGGACTGGAAGCTGTGGAGAGAAAGAGAAATGGGCCACAAATCCTCCCTGTGGCCTGATCTACTGTAAGTCTTTTTATCTCAGAGAAGCTCCTCCCCTCCACCCGCTTACCCTCTGCTACCCTGTTCATGGCTTCGCCTCACCTCACTTTACCTCGTGGCCTAGAGCTGCTGAACTGAGCTTCATCTAAACGCTGTCCTGTACATTAAAATTGACTCACATTTGAAAGCTAAACTTTGCCTTCATATTGAAAGGTTCAGTGTTTTTTCTGGAAATACGGAATGAGAATATAAACCATTTTATTGGCTAAGAATGTTGGCCTGTACTGCATATATTCTGGCATGGAAGAATAGGGGCATATAATAAATACAGTACGTGACTCAGACACAGAGGGATTACAAAACACATTATGTAAGTAAATGTACAGGCAATACACACAATAAAAGTAGGTGATGGCTCAGTGGTTAAGGCTCTGGACTACTCATCAGAGTTTTGTGGATCTGCCAAGCTGTCCGTGCTGAGGAAAGACATTTGGCTCAACTGTTTAGCTCATTTGTACGTCACACTGGATAAGCTCTCAGTTAATGCATAGGAATAGCTTGGGGGCGGGTGGTGGGGTGTGGGGGAGATATCTCCATTAAAGTTTGAAGGTGGCTAAATGTCACACCAGTAATCCCTGCTTACAGCATTCTTGTAAATTCATTTTTAACAGTGTGGTGTGTTTTTTCCTGGCTAAAATTATGACTATTATGTTGAAATCATGGTATTTTTAAACCATTATGATTGGGTGGAGGGACGAAGGTGGTTTTGCTTGTTCATTCGCCCATAATGGCTCAGCTCTCCCGCAGCACAGACATTCAGCTTTTGCCGGCATGGGCGAGGGGACACAAGCCCCCTGACCACAGAGTGAGAGCTTTAAGAGAAACTGTCAGAGACTTCCAGATAAAAAGGTAGTATCTAGATGGGATTAATGTACTGTGTAAATAAAACACTTTGGGTTGATTCGCACTGGTGTGCATCTGAGCTTGTTTTTTTTGTCACGTCTGTACATCCTCAGACATTTCGGACCCATGGGGACCCTTACTAATTCCACTAATTCAGACATTTAAAAGCAAGGTAAACTCAGTGTGCTTTCTGTAATAAAGTGAGGCATTGCTGGCTTGAATCAAAGTAAGATGTTGAAAATATTAACAAGAAACCCGTGTCGCCATTCTGTCAGGTACACTTGTTTCTGGCAGACAACACACAACTGTTTCTTCGTACAGTACATATCCAAAAGTTTGTGGACACCAGAAATCAATCCAAAAACCCACTTGAAAGCCAGTGTATGTTGTATTTTCAATGCTTGTATGCTGGTGAACCAGCGAGAGTTCAACGGTCTATGTTTGTCCAAATGGCCCATGCGAATTTGGTTTGGTGCTGGTTTAGCTGGTGAACTTGTTTGGTCTTTCTAGTAAGCAAGCTAGCAGACCAGCAGACCAGTCAAAGCAGTAGCAGGGTAGTATAGAGTTTATATTTCTTTGCTACTACAACAGCTTTCAGTCTTCTTAAAAGGCTTTCCTGTACATTTTGGAAATTGACTCTGATGTTGAGCGCAGATTTAGTTTAGTAAGCCCTGATTCACTGTTGGCATTCCAATTCATCTCAAAGGTGCTGATGGAGATAAGATCAGTGCCGTCGGCACTCAAGATATATTCTCAATCAAGGCTGAAAACCCCTTTCCACCCCACCAGGATTTCCACCCCTTCTTTTTAGCCATGAGGGTGGCACTTGTTTACTGCCCCCAGCAATAAAAATGACCACAGGCCTGTTTGTGTCGTGCCGTACGATTACTTCTTTTTTTAAATACACAAAGTACACAAACTGGCCGCTTTATTATACACCTACCTTATAAACGACCACGTAGTTTGTAAGGAATAGTAACTGTAGGTCATTTTACACGTTCATTAATCCGTTTCTGAACACAGGATGCTGTTGGCTGGAGGTTTCCTTGTTCTTATTAGCGTGGCTGTTTGATTTTTAAGTCTTCTTCCATACACATAGTATCTGCTGTAAGTCTGCTGTAGTATCTTCATGATATACCCTATAAATGATGCCACACATCACATGCTGCCTTTTATAAGTCAGATCTGGAGAGTATAATGAACAGGTCGCAATAAACCTGAATTTCTATTTCGTGTCTGTCTTTTAAACCTATTTTGGCTTTTAACTTCATGTCTTGGACTGCTGTCTTTATTAGCGATGCACAGGGATATTATTTTTAACTCATATTTTTTTTCCACATTCAATCAGATCTGTGGAGAATGTGATCTTTCACACTTGTGTACTGTGCTTGTAGCATTTTAATGTTTTGTTATTCCCAACACCTCCACTTTCATCCTCGTCTCTCTCCTTACCTCGCAGCCTTGGCACAGGTAGAAAATAAACTGATTTTGTTGAACTGTTTTCAATTAAACTTTGCATAAGCGCTGGAAGACTCTATGAAACCTTGGGAAATTGGGCTCCTTTTTTTCTCTTAAGTAATTTCAATGACCTTAATTGAATCATTACATTATTTGTCTGGCAACTTAATTATTTAATGCTTACAATTTGGTCTAAATACTTTGCTCGCAGCGTTTTTTCCTCTTCTTATTTTCTGCTTCCCAAAACCTTTCCATTAATGGTTTATTTTTTGGCCTTTTTGGTAGGTGAAGGGACTTTGAATTAACTTAACCTACATTTTGACAGGTTTCTGAAAATCTGTATTTTAAATAAAAATACTTTTAAATATTTTCAATAGTTTTCCATTTCCATTTTCTATGTTAAATTACATCAGTTTAGTAACTTATACTAATTTAGTACTTTAATTACTTTACTCCAGAGCTTTACTTCTGGTCTATGGTGTTCCAAAGCTATAGGTAATAAGAAAAGACATTGTGGTCAGCTATCAACTTACCAGAATACTCAATTTATTCATCTGCTTTTATTTTATTTTATTTATTATTTGTCTAAAAATACATTTATCCATACATTTAGTTATAGTCTGGTTTTCAGACTAACTGTTATACAGTAACACACAGTTGAATTGTGTGGAATATGTATTACTGTAATATGGTGGTACCATTGGTCTGCTGCACGCTCCTTAGGGCCAGCCCCCACCCCGACAAGCACTGAAGCTTCGTAAACCTACCCCAGGGGAAACAGCATGTAATGCAGTGGAATGCGCACAGAGGCCAGAAACAGCTTGAAACATAGTGGTGCCATCTATCTGGACCTTACACCAGTGCCAGGAAACATACACTGTTGGACTACAACAGTGCCAGGAACTGAAACACAACTCTGTAACTGACAGACCTCACCTAGCCAGGAGACAGGAAATGTAATAGTGTGGCTCAGTACGTAGAGCATTGGTTCCTATTGATTGAGCCACCCTGGTTTGTGTTCCATCTCTGGCAAGCGGAGGTCTGCTGGTTACAAAGTTAAATTTTGATTAACTGGCACTGTTAAGAGCAGCTCTTGGTTTTATCCCGGTTTTGTGATCCCCCATGGCTACAAGTCCAGTTTGCTCGCACCCTTGGTAAGTCCAGATGGCTACACTGGCACAATTGAACGTATGTAAGGGTTTATTGCTGGGTGTCTGCAATGTTTCAGGTCTCCACAGGTTTCCAGTTCAGCGGTTCTCCTGCTCGGAGCGGGGACTGAGTTTGTGGTGCTCGCAGGACAGCAGGGGTGTCCCCAAATTACAACTAATTAATGTAACATAATGCCAGAAGTTACATTTGGGATTTAGTTACAGGAAAAAAAACAAGAGTGAATGTCTGGACGCTGTTGTTTAAAAGCAATGGATTAATTGCTTATATAATACAAACATAGCGACGTCATTTTGAATAGTTGTAAAAATGAGCAATGTTAGATGCTACCTTTTAACAAAGGCAACAAGGATCAAAAGTAATCTGTGTTTTGATAGACTTAAACTACGCACCAAAAACATTTGAATAGGGGTTTTGTTAAGGACGTAAATATTGACAGTCATTTACTCAGGCACCTTTTTATGCCACAGGAAACAAGGATCAATGAGGCAAAAATAATAAGTGTTTTGATAGATTTATAGTAGCTGACAGGAAAAGTCACTGAGGTGTTCAGTACAACTCATTGTATTGTTTAAGTTAAATAAAAGCCAGTCTGCTGTCACTCATACTCCTCTCAACAGAACCCAATGTTTTGAAATGACTGAGCAGTGCCTTCGATTTCCACATCATATGTATTTAATTTCAAATGAATGGTGCGGTTAGTCGACACCTTATATTTCTAGGCATACAGGGTCTAATATTCAACTTAATGTTTAACGCAACATGCATGTGACAAGTTATTGACAAATGAGCCACAGTAGAAAACATACCTAAGCCTTACAAGACTTTTAGCTTTTTTTATTTGATACGTTTTGGTTGTAATAAAACATTGTCTTTCAAGGTCATTTGTTCTGGGAAGTACAGCATTACTGTATTATAAATGCTTTATTTAAGTTAATGCAGAAGGATTAGTCATTTAAGTGGACACTGGAGAGGGAGCTGCTTTAAACTTTATAGTAGAATGAATTCTAGGTTTTGAGCCAGCTGGCTCTCCAGATACAGCTTGTTTCCATGCATAGCACAGTTCAAATAATAATAATTTGTTCAAATTATTAACACAACCTAATGTTATACCAGAACCTGGATATCATGTGTATCTCTAAAAAGCTTCTGTTAGGAAACTAGTGTCGCAAAATCTGTGCACACTTCTCATGTTTGTGTGGCTGATGGTTTGCAGTATTGGGTTTGGACATTTGTCGCATTTTGCCTTGTTGTTTATGAGGTAAAAGAACTTTTTGACTTCAGGAGAGAAGAGATCTATTACAAACTCTTTTCACTGTACTTCAGTATGTGCGGCTGACATGAATTTTCATCACACTTAAAAGATCGAGAGAGGGAGTAATTCCTATACCATTATTTATGGTAAGCTGAGTTTTTTCATCCCTTTCCTTAGCATATATCGTATACATTCGAACAGAGTCACAAATAAAGGCGCAATGTTGATACTTTAGGTCACTGATTGATTCTGAAAATAACATCTGAGTATCTATAGGCACCAAACAATTCTAGGGATTAACTTGGGAGGAGCTACCCCTCACAGAGCCCCCGAGAACTATACTGCTCACAAAAATGAGGGGATATTTCAAAATAAATGTGAAGTGATTAAAAAAAGGAAGCATTTGATTTAATTAAAGAAGGCAGCAAGTGGCATATTCTTGGGGGTGAACAAAAGCATGACAAACTTGACGAGTATTATTTATATATTTAAAAAAAAGTAAAACATCCTACGATATGAACGTGCAATACTATAGAAAAGTTTTGCACTGTTTGAATAAACAACAAAAAAGAAGAAAGCACCCCAAATCATGCTTTGTAAAAATGTGGATCTGGGTTTGTCAAGTACATAATTGTTAGGAAAATGTAAATAGACTTTAACCGATGTGATTGATCCAGACATCTTACCCCCTATGTATGTAAGAAGCATGACAGTGTACCTTTCCTGATGGATTTCCATGTTTGACCACCTGGCCCCAAAAAGGCGCAACCCATGGGTTGGTCACACACTGTGTATTTGACCACTCAGCACACTAAATGAGGTGGGGTTTGCTTGTACACAACTCAATTTCCCCCCTGCAGACAGGGTTCGACTCAGCTGGGACTGTGTCAACAGCCTGTGGCTCAGGTTACTGTAGGGACTGTGGCATAACTACCTGCCTTTCCACACAAACCTCTGGAACATGATTCACGATGGCATCGTTGCTAAGTGATACCCTGCCACTGTGCTTTTTTTTTCCTTTCATTTCAAAATCTAAATCATTTCATTCACGTAAACCAAACAATTAATGTTCTCAATACCAGTAGATATTAGTTTTTATAATTATATAATTAGGTGGTTTAGGCTTTGACTGTTGGTGCTTTTCCAGCCCAGATGCAGAGGTAGAGTCATCAAACAACTACTACGTTGTGATTTTGGAGACTAAGAAAGCTTTTGGGACAACCTTTCTACTCCACTCCACTCCATCCATCTCACAAAACCAGTATTCTTCATGTTAAGTTAAAGTTGAATTGTCATGGGGAACCACACCCCAGATTGTTTGCAGTTATTGCAAATGAAAATTAATTTCAATCACACTTTTGGGTAGTTGTGTAGGTCCCTGATTAGAGGATAACAAATGCTAATATTCTGGCGGATCTAAGAGGATCTAGTGGACATTTTGTAATGTACAATGAATCTTGAAAGCTATCTCCTTGAAAGTTATATTACTTCACTTAGCGTCACAATTTGTGTAAGGCAGCAAACTTTCGAGTGAATGACTGACGTCTGCTGCTCATTAACTTCCACCTCTGCTCGTGGATCCGCAGCACTGATTGTCTTCTGTTACAGGTTGGAACAAAACAGTAGTAATTTACTGCCAGTACATGAATAACCTAAAAATCCGTCATAATTATTAAGAAAAATATGGCAGAATCAGAATTTATATCAATAATGTATGTTGTAGCATCATACATCAGGTAGCGCTGTGCAGTGTCTTTGCAATTTCAGATCTGTTTATTGCTGCAACGTCCACACTTAAAAACCTGGCAGAACCACTTGCAGAAACTTCCATCTTCTACGAGTGTATAACATATACAAATCGAGTAGTTCCTAACATGTAAACATGGGTGTACATTTGTTTAGTGCTCTAAGCGTTCTCTTTCCTAAATGAGCTTCGCAGTTCAGCTCGTAGAACTTTCAGAAATGCTGCTTTGCTGGCTTTTAGTTCAAGTGTCATAATCTGCTTCTCATTCCAGAGTACTACACAACAGTCATATCAAGATTGGCACCACACTGGTAAAGAAATTTGTTTGACATCAAACAAAGTGTGGTTCAAATCTGTGTCACGTTTTAAAATGTGTGTGTGTGTAACAATAATCAGATTATTTTTGTGGTTCACTGGCAAGTAATGACTACCTTTGCTATGCCAGCTGGCTCCCAGTGAGTATTTCCATTCACTGCTGCATGCATCATCTGAACGAGTGCACTGAGGTATTTCATCTACTGGCGTGGGAATGCAGATCAGCGTGTCAGTCTGAAAGCCCATTTTCATTTAAAGTGAGTGGACGTCTCACAGCTGTGAGACAGGTTTGCATTTGGTCAACTGATTTGTTTGCACTTTTTAAGGTTTTGGAAAAAGATGCAAGCCACCTGATCAAGTTATTTTCAAGTTATGAAGTAAAATCAAATCTTTTTTTTAATCATCGTATTATATGTATTGATTATAGGTATGTGCTGTTTAAAGTCTGCATCGCGTTCTGTGAAACAGGATGAAGACCAGGCATTACCGTAGTCACAGTCTATTTAGGCTGCTGTAATGTAAATAGAAATGTTTTCATAAAACAATGCATCAGGAATACCCCTGAAAACAGGAGCGATTGATGAGTAGTTGAGACAGCTGATGTTTTGTTTGACGGAAGCCAAAAACGCATTGGTAGACAGTATTAGGAACACGGAAGATCAGCTAGATAAAAAAGAGAAAAGAGAAAGTGAACCAGTTTATAAAGTTATAGGTTAAATAGAGCGTGTGAGTATTACTCACAATAGGACGGGCACAGTTATCCACACAAACGCGAGTAACCTGCTCAAAACACATCAACCGAGTTAGAACAATCCAAACATGAGCTAACAAGCAAGTGAGCACACGACCGGTTAGGTGGTAAGCTTTTGAGTGTATAACGGACTTCTGCTGCTCTTAAGCTATAACATCCTGCCTGTGGATCTGCAGTGTTGACTGACTCGTGACCAGCTAGCCAGAAGAAGCAAAACACATAGCATTTTAAACAATAACAATATGCTTCCAGCTCATAAATAAACAATTAACATTGGAATTTGTAATAATAATTAAGTAAAATATGGTCAATCGAGTTCAGTTCAGTGCTGTATTCTATAACATCACATTCTGTAGTGACTTTACCGTTTTGAACCTGTCTACATCCGTGACGTCTTGATGCATAATTTCTCATCATCTTTAGGACCGCAACTATTACAACAAACAGACGTTGATCAGTTGGACCTTAAATGGCACATGCCTGTATTTATAACAGATGCTTAAATATGCCGTAATTAGATATTTGTCTGAATTATTCCTTCCAATTTGAGCTTTAATATTGAGGAGTATTGTAAATATGCGTAACGTGCAGACTTTAACACATCACTTTTTTTGCACAGTTCCCTTGTGCAAAGTAATCAGACAATGATTTAAACGCAGCCTTCTTCGTGGAAATATGGCGGCAATTCACCACCCAAGAGTCACGCCGTCTTGGAGCCCTCATTGTTCTCCATGTTGTTAGGGTAAACAGCAGCCACCTCCATGATGCCTCTGGTCATAAAGCACAGGGTTACATGCTGGTTGCTCCCATGGCTTTGTTCTCCCAGTTTGACCCCTGTAGGCTGGAGGCTAGACCAGGTCAGGCAGATGTGACACTTTGTACAGTGCCTTTCACAGAGAGCGAGGGTGTTTATGGACATGGCAGTCAATGATTAAAAGACTAAAAGTCCCACTCACCTTAGGCTACAAATCTTTCTTACCCCAGTAGTTCTTAAATAGTGCTATTGAAAACTGTGGGATGTTAATGGTGACCCATATGAGTCACCTTTCAATTTTTAAATCATTGTCTAAAACTGTTTGTTACCATGGATATTCATTCCCGCTTTGAAGTAGTACAGTACAGCCATTTATATGTAAATATTGCACCTTAATCCATCCAGGCATGAAGCCATGCCTAAAGGCCCTTCACCTCAAATAGGCGTGTAGAAATGGCCTACACAATAGACTTTTCTTTTTTTTTTGAATAATGAATTTTTACGTTGGATGATTGTGTGATTTCCAGTGAGGCTTCATGCTAGGGTGAACAAACTATCCAATAAGCCCCCTCTACTGCTCTTGGTTGCAGTTACACTTGCCACCTGATGCCAGACTCATCCCCTGACAGATAACTAAACTCAGTCACATATGCACTGCAGCTAATTCTTAATACCCATGGCACCCGCAGACGTGGTTGCCAAGCATTTAAATTGCTTAAAACTAGGGACTTAACTGCTGCACATGTAGCCAAGACGTATCCTCCACTATATTCCCTTAAAACCTCAAGATTTTCCGTTATGGGTTTTGTGAATCATTTGATTTATTCATAAATGTTTTCAGCTAGTTATGTTGTATGTTGCTGCACTACCAACTGTGTTATCCAGAACTGTTAAAGAGAAGGTTTTTACTTAATGCATGAACCTTTTCCAACTTAAGGATACATGTAAATAGTTAACATGTAGATTGGAGGATTAGTTAACAACTAAAAGGGGTAAACCACTGAGTCCTGCTAAGTTAAGTATGCCTGTTTGCCATGTCTTTTTTTACCCACAGTAAATAATTGGTCTTATTCTGAAGGAACATAGCAAGTTTTTTTTTTTCATAAAATAATGCTTAATAGCTCTTCATTTGTTTACTTGCTGGTGATAGGTCACATAGAAACATGTCAATTCAATTAAAATATACGTTGTAAAAATAAGTGTCTCTGCAATTATTGGAATATCTTAATAAACATTAAGATACCAAAACCAAAGACATTTGATTCTTCAGGTTCAAATCTATAGGTATAATAAACTAATTTAAGTCCTGTAAATTCCTCCCCATGAACGTGACCAATATAAGTGAGTATTTGTATATGTTTTAACTATCTTATTGACATATTAAGCTTACATTTACATATTAAGTGTTGATATAAATTTGTTTTTTTTGTCATTAAATAGCCATTTGAGATAGAAATATAGAATAACTTTAAAAGAAATAAAGCTATTATTCAGTATGTTTCTGACTTGGGCACAGGTTTACAATAAGTTCTTTGGTAGCTTCTCCCATGGTGTCACAAATTCCAAATGATTATCTGTGTACACTACATGCACAACATGATACAGCCGAGGTAGGAAAAGTAGTTGATTCAAGACTTAATTAATATTTATTTATCTGAGGTTCAGCAATAGTTCCTTATATATCATCAATTATAAATATTCATCAGGTTTATGGTCTTAAGCTAAACCTAAGCTTAGTCATAAACAAGAAGCATTTGGTTTTTCACTGTTTAAAATTAGTGTACAACATGATTTTGAGTCATCTTTTACTAAACTAGTACTCGAGGGAACTTTGGGGGAAGGAGGTTTGGTGGTTTGGGTTCGTCCCAAATTAGTCCTTAGAACTGTTTGGTTATGTGCTGCAGAAGCACCTCAAATTTCAACGGGTGAATCATCTCTATCAGTAAAACATCCCTACTAGCTCTGTTCTACTTTTAAACGCATCGGAAATACACATTGCACATTGTGTTTTGGATACTTGTATTGTTGTCAAGCCAGACCATACAAGTTCCATGTTTCAAGTTGTTTTTTATTGGTTCAAGTTGGTTTATGCTGTTTAACGCCGGTCATGTCATGGTTTTGTCGGTAAACTCAAATGGTTTTGTGGGTCTTGTAGCCTTGCAAGTTCCGATTGGGAAATATCAGAAAAAAATATGCTTAATACTTAGTTTTGCCTTCCATTTGTTAATTTTGTCTGTTAAGGACATGACCTGATATATTATGTTAATTTTGGTCAGTGCTTCCATTAACTGTTTAAGCAATTCAGCTAGCGTTTGTGAGATGGAATGGATGTACTGTGATTTTGCCTCTGGATAATAAAAGTGGCCCAGCTCCTTCTGATTGGTGACCAAATATGATAACTCAATTTTCTACCCCGAGCCATCTTTCTTCCAGCCCTATTTCACAACACAATTTCTGTTCATACTGCACTTCACATGACACCTCATAGTCTGGCCAACAGTGATGGTTTTATAATCATAACAGAATGGTAAGTGATCGGTATTCCTTTCCAGTAATGCGATACACTCATGCCTACACACCCTCGCTATAATAATGTCTGTAACAACACAGCATAATTAGTAGGCACTATGTCAGCAACATGTAGGATATGTAGCTGTAACTTATTTATATAGGAACATTTAAAGTGTCATCTAAGATTTAGAAACTCAGAACATACTTTTTGTTTGGTGGGGTTACTATGTTGTAAAGAACTTTCCAAAGCATCTTGAGGAAAAAATATTTTAAAAAGTTCCATATTAATGTACTGAATGGTCGAGTCAGATAGGGAATACTGTATATAAAGTATAATACTGTGCAAATGTTTTAGGCCACCATTACATTTCTGCTTTTAGCATTGGTGTGATGACCATATAGAATTGTGTCTCTTTATTAAGATACTGGCAGAAATACAAAATAAAAACAATTAAATTAGGGCATACTTCTCAATGAAATATCCCAAAATGATATGTCTTATAATATTTGTGAGCAGTGTAGTTTGACCTCTCCATGGTAACTTGTAGTTTTCAGTGTGGGGTCTGCATGTCCTCCCCATGTCTGAGTCAGCGTGTCCTTTTAGCTTATTTTATACTAAAGTGTTGAATTTATATAATGGAATTTATTGAATAATGTATTGAAAGTGAAAAACAAAAACAAAATTCTTATTGTTTTTCTTTTGGTTAGCTGGTATCACTGACCTTCTTAGGACCTATTAAAGAATCCATGTTCCATAGATGTAGAAAGAATAAAAAAAACACAATAGAAACCACTGAGATCTGCACCGAGTGAGAGCTATTGTGAGAATGACAGGTGATCTTATGTTCATTCGTGCATCTTGACTCAATCAAGTTTAAGCAAGTGTTCCAAGTGACGAACAAACAGCGAGTGCCAAGACAATTTTTTCTTCTCACAATGCATTGGGAAACTGAATTTCTCAAGAAAGATGGTCCCATACTGAAGTATGACTATAACAAAAGCCATACCTGCAAATTGGAATACAGGAATGAAGGCAATTTTATAACAGTATCTTCTTTAAATGTGTTTAGTAATGTGGAATAACACATTTAAAATGGCAGTGCAGGTGGATTGTACATTCTCTACAGGACTAGATAGACTTTTTGTCTGGGATCTTTGTGTAAGGTCGCAACCTTGCAAATGTACATTAATTGTGCATGGGTGAAATCCCCAGTATCCTCCAGTCTCCAAGGGAATGGCGTACCTTCGCTCTAGTCTTTGATGTGACAGTTTGTTTTACAATTCTTATCTTCTGGCTGATATGGTGGTTGTAGCGTCAGTACCTGCCTGATCATCACTGCAGGCTGTAAATGCAAGCAGCAGTTTGTGGAACTGGCTCTCACTGAGAGGACAGGCATGAAGGGGTTAATGAGTCTATCCTTTATCTGCAGAATGCTGAGCCATGGCGGCCAGCACCATGACAACCAGAGAGAGAGAGGGAGGGTCCAGGCGTAGGCATAGTGCAAGGGAGCAAGACACAAAAAGTAAGCTGGCAAAATAATCAGATTATAAATTTAGAACATACAAACCTACTGGAGCCAACAGAGAGCCTGAGAGGCAGGTAGGTGGGTTCCACCGGCTTCTTACCAAGTGTCACCGGAGTATTGCATCAGTCCAACAGGGACACTCGCATTGCACGATGACATCATCCACATAGCTCCATCTTGGAGGCAGGGAGGAGAGACTGATAAACTCTCTCTGTCTCTCTCTCTCTCTCTCTCTCTCTCTCTCTCTCTCTCTCTCTCTCTCTTTCTTTTTCTGTC
>JAUZST010074721.1:0-21316 GCA_034779995.1 Parotocinclus haroldoi
TTTTGGTTCATGTTGGTTTGTGTCTTAATACTTTTGGTCACATGTTGGTTTGTGTCTTAATACTTTTGGCCACATGTACGTTTGGATAAACCAAGTGGGTTAAAAGCTGTGCTCACGTTAAGGTTAGGATGTGGAGTTATATTAATTAGAGTGATAATATCTGAGTGAAAAGCCCCAGCAATGACACATCTTATTAGCAATCAGTAGTTAAGAGTTGCCAGTGTGTGGATTTTCAAGCCATTTGTCTGCAGTCTTTTAATCAGGCAAGACAGCCCTAGCTGAAATATTCCCAGTTGCCCATTAACACATAGTAGGGTGAAAAGCGACAGGCTGTGTCTCAGCTTAAAGGTCAAAAGCATGTGTGCGGCCATAACTGAGCGCAGTGGGTGGTCACCCAGCATCCCGGAACTCAGGCCTACTTCATCAGATTAGTAACAGGGATTGGTTTCTCTCTGCTGCTCTTTAACACACACGCATGCTGTAAGACGATATATATACTCTATACTGTATAGCGGCGCTTGAAAGTTTGCGAACCCTTCCAACTGTTTTGCGCACGGTGACCTAAACACACTGAAAATAAATCAAGAAAGGATTAAAAAAAACCCTAATATTATACTGGGTCGACTGCACCCCTTAAAGAGCAGCAGCAACAGTCCATGAGGCCTCCATGTTGCCAGGTTCACCTCTTCGATACGGACGGCTTTCCTGGACAACTTTGGAACCAATGACAGAATGACGAAATATTTATCCACACATGTCCTACGTTTTACTGATTTGTGCTTGTATTGTAATTTATTGACAGTCCCTTGGAGGTCCGCCTGATCATTATAACCACCATTAGGCAGGGATCATGCGGACTCGAAGCAAAACCGAAACCGAAATTTTGACTCGGCCAGTCCAAAACCTGGTAAAATTCAAAATTCGTTGCTCTGCCAAGATGGTCCAGATGCAGCAATACAAGCCCAAATTGCGGTAGTTCCTCCACCACGGTTCACAGATGGGAAACCTTTCCTATGCTGGAATGGAGTGCTTTCCTTTTCCCCAGACATAATTCCAATCCGATTCAAAGATCCAAAAATCCAGTCCAATCCAAATTTCCAATAATAGACCAGCCTTCTGGTTCAGGCTTGTCCATGCTGTCCCGGACGAAAAGGTGGCTTTCTCCTTGTTGTTCAGTGCTTTCTCCTCAGCGGTGGACTCATGATTGTTAGTTAGTTTCTTTAGCTCCACAGTTTTTGGCATCAGCGGCTACATCGGACAGGAACAGGCTGACCAGGGTCTGGATTGAACCCCGAGCTGAGGTAACTGGTGACCTTCTGGAAGCTTCTCCCATCTACACGTAGGACCATTGGGTTCTCGGTCGGCCCTCTTAACACGATTAGTTCACTGGGGCTGCCGGCTGGTTGTTCCAAGCTTCTTCCGTTTACGCATCATAGCTTTTACCGTGCACTTGAGAGCTTTCAGCGCAGCGGCGTTATTTGGCGCTTCTCACCAGCTCTCCAGGAAGTTCTTTCTTTTCGCTCTGATTGCTCGCCTTCTTGGCCACGAGATTTCATGTACAAGGGCGTGTGCCTTTCCAAATGGTGTCCGAACAACAGAATTGGGCACGGGTGCGCTCCAGTGGAGGCGACGGAACATCTCAAAGATGCCCATGTGAAATTGTGATCATTGCAAAAAATGTCGCTTTGTCTGAGTTACTGAGCGCAGATTGATGAGGAAACTCGTTTTTTTTCCCCTCCTGGATGGGACGTCTTTTAGGTTGTAGAGGTACACATTAGATTAGGCATTGAATACAGGACTAAAAATCAGTATTTGGGTACGCTGTCCAGCTGTGAAACGGCCAGGACGATGTTAGACGGTTTCCGAATGGCTTCCAAGGGCAGCTGGACAATTTGGCACGCTGTGGCTTTTCTCTCTTGCCGACCTTGGGGTGTCTTGTCAACGCCGAGCGCGTGAAGGAAATGACACGAGGGGGAGGGCGAACGACGGAGCGAAAACAGACGTGTTATCCATATTAGGGTTTTTTTTCCCCTAAGGGTCTGAGATTTACAGACTGTAGTGGGGAACAAAGCCACTATAAGGTGCTCTTGAGAGGAATGTCAGTGCTGCAGACCAGAAGGTCTGTGTTTACAACACGTGTCGGCGAGAGAGCAGCACAGGGGCGCAGCTGCTACGGTGTAACTGTGTCAATCAACAGACAACAAGCGCCGCACTGTAAACACAACTGTCAGGGCGGTCATATACGGTTACCACTCTCCTTCTGAGACGCCGCAGCGAGACCCTTTACTCCCCCCTTACAACTGACAGCTACATCTTTTTTACTACTGTCCCGGGTGCGGTAAAGGGGCTTTTAAATATAGGTGCGCACCGCATTACGTCCACGTCCAACGGTACTCTTTGACCGCCGAGCTAAGGCAGGAGCAGGCGGCTCAAACGTGTATTGTGTTCAGACCAGATCAGTATTCCAGATCTGTTTTTGAACGAAACGAAAAAGGGACAAACAGATCGTGTTATCCGGAACATGTCCAAAAGTCGGGGGTCTGTCACGGTACGGGGTTGGGTCCGTGCCCTTGGTGAAGGTCATTTCCACGTGTGTGAAGGCAGCATTAATGCAGGGAAGTACTTTGAGACCGTAGCGCAACGTGCGCTGCCTTCAGGACGTCGTCTTTTCCATCTTTTACGAGACAATGCAAAAGCACATGCTGCCCCCGTTACGAAGGGTACTATCTGGCCTCTGCTCGCAAAAATCAGGGGCTACTCCCATGGTGAGATAGCCCCTCATTTTTGTGAGCAGTGTACGAGAGACGGCCCACAAAAGGAAAGGGGGGGGATAAAGCATGAATTAAAAAGGATAAGATGGGCAGGCTTTAGGAACACAAAAACAAACATCGTCCACCAGCTGACCTGCAAAAGCTCCTCTGGATTAACAGTAGGCTCGTGTGCGATGTTATAAAGCTTTAGGAGATTAGCAAACTATCTCGAGCATTCAGCGGGACTTTGATGTCAGCACACAACGTACGACGCCGACAGCGTCAATTGGCTGGGGGTAATCTGCTCATGAGCTCCCGCTCACAATAGGGACGTGGGGCGCAACGTTCTGCTGCCGAGAGACAGCGGGGCAGTCAGCCAGCAATGTGCTGCAGTCATCCCACCTCGAAGTTACACCATACCGCGCCACTTTTCCAGCACCACGTGGAGTTAGCAGATGTCTTATTTGAACTTGTGTGGTTCGGAAATGTTCCGCGTCTCATTGTTGTTTTTTTAAACGTCTTTTAATGCAGCGGTCGAACCGGTAGGTCACGCCGATAGGGATTCATGTCTTCTTAATAAGCATCCATTTCTGCATTTCACACCGACATGAAACAAAAGTAAGTAGATATATTAACCAGTTAACCCAGAGGTCACCCAGTTTGCCCGTGAAATATCTTGGGTTCCATAGTGCGTGCAACGAAGTTCGCCATATCCTTGCGATTCCGTACGCCCGTTAGTTCACGGGGGGTGGAATAAGACGTCGGGCTGTCTCTAACGGAGACCGATTTCCGACGCAGTTTGCAGATCGGCATCTTTTGAACGACATTCTTTGGCTTTTCAAAGCCAAAACACGTCAGACGGCCAAAGGCTGTAAGGCTGGCGGTGTCTGTGTTTTGTCCCCTGGCACAGTTTGTTCGCTCGGTTTTAATGGAACACAACGAGGAATATGAACAAGGGGAACTGAGCGTACCGAATTCAGAAGAAACGGGGCAAATCCCCAACCGCTCCATCCCAGCAGAACATTTAGCTTGTAACTGATTGAAATAAAATGCACTGCTACTGTTCATTCCTGTTTGGCGTATGATCCGATGCCCATTTCAGTACAAATACAACAACAACAAAGCATTGTCAGTATAGAGGCGCAATTAACCGGAGTGCCAGCGTTCGTTAGTGATTAGATCGTGAATGACAGCGCTGTGCAAAAGTCTTAGGTCACCGTTGGATTTGTCGTTTTGGCAGTTATAGTTAAAATGACCACACATGATCTATGGTTGACGACTGGCCCCAAACTTGCATAAAGCTCTGAGCGTTGGCCTACCTTGGACCCGTTCCATAATAATGGTCTCTTGGATGCTACCCTTCCAAAAAGCATTCCGGACTGTAGAAGGATCAACTTTTCCACCCGATGAAGCTTCCATATTCCACATTTTTGCCACTGCGGCCTACGTTTTAGGGATTTTCTAAATACGGCTCAGTTTGCTGGGTGTAATACGACCCAGAGACCAAGATATAATTATATATGGAGCGGCCTAAGACTTTTGCACTTGCACTTCTGTACCGTTCATTCAGTCACGCTCTCTTTCTCCGTTTTTCTCTGTCTGTCTGTGCCTTGCGTTTGATTACTTACCCTTTTGCCCTCTTTTCCTGGGACTCCTTGCTGACCTGGCAGGCCAGCTGCTCCCTGGGGAAGAGATGAGAAGACACAGGTGTCTTTAAAATGGACTGGACACCACATCTCAAGGTTCTTTTCACACCACCTACAGCAGTACTTCTCAACATGAAATGCGCTCCCGGGCAAAAAAAAAAAACAAGAAACACAAAACGGTCAAGAAATACGCTAGGAAGGCTTTTTGCAGCATTTTCCTGTAATGACCCCTTTTTTTTAACTCAAAAATGTTTCCTGCAACTCAAGGTTTCACCAAAAGCATCAGTCATCAAGTACAAATGAAAACCCCAATCTCGTGTTGTGGGGATTCCTAATCCTGAGAGGTCCCTAAATACCCTCTGGCGAGGCAGAAACCTTACGGCTGGCCAAACTAAACTGCCCTGGATTAGTGCCAATGAAAGCCCCTTGTGACCATTTCAAAAGGTGGCACATAAACCCTATGGTAATGGCCGATGGTGACGGATTTGGGACGGTCCCCCCCCCCCAATTTACGCCTTGTCCTCAAAAGCTTTCCTGGATTTCATGCCAAAACTCAGCGTTGTGCTCAGACCAATCAGGATTCATGATCAGTATCGGGACTGTGGTGGCCCAGCGGTTAAGGTGCTGGCCTATGGACCAGAAGGTCCAGGGTTCGAATCCCACCCCTGCCACAGCCGGGTCCCTGAGCAAGGCGGTTATCCCACAATGGCTCGGATTGTAAGACTGTATGAATTGTGAGTCGTTTTGGGTTAGCATCAGTGTAAAATGTAGTATTCCATATATTTTTTTTTAATGAAACGAACCCCATTTGGTCCAGAATGAAGACAAAAAAGGTTAAAGTTGCGGTACAAAGTGGTAAACGCTTTTTTTTTTTTTTTTTTTTTAAAGTGTTGCAGGATTGACCAGAAAAAACATGAAACATCTCGGGTTCGTGGTGTCCACATCGATAAGGAAAGGCTGTGTGAGCTCAGTAGCACATGGGCATGGGAGATTGCACTTTCGTTAGTACCTATACACTTACCTTTTCTCCAGCGGTCCCCCGTGGTCCCTGTGAAGAACAATGGATTGGATTTTTTGGAGATGATACAGTGGGCAAAATGCATTTTCTACGTGGTCGTTATAACATTATTAGAGGAACGTTTTTACCTGCTCTCCTTTTTGGCCTTCACACACAGCCTGGAACGAGATCATACAGGGATGTAACATGTGCAAAGCTTTCAGAAAACATGCATGACATTCGTTCCCTGATCCGGTGTTTTACTCTGCAGGTAATGAAATGCTGACTTATTTGTACTTGTTTCTCTTTCCTGCCTTATTCATGGAACTCTAGCTCGGCTTGGCTGACTTTTCTCGATTCTCACGACATCCCGTCCGTCCGTCCGAAACGTCTTTACCATTGTAGATGATCTTCTAAATTCTAAAAGAGCTAACCAAGGGCGAACCGTTATAAGAAGGAGACCTTTTGGAGGACCAAGACTTAAAAAGGGGACCCTGCTTGGGTGGCCTGGAGTCCAAGGAGTCTACAGAGATCGTTCAAAAAGCGGACACTACGTAAATATGTAGAGATTATTAAAAAGGCTTCTAATAGCAGTGACCTGGGAACTTCTCTCAATCAATAGTAATTGAGTCAAAAAAGTCGTCTCTACTGCTGAAACGACGGTCATCAGGTCCAAATGGGGAGGGGAAAAAAACGCACAACGTAAACAAAAACAGAATACGATGGTTTTGCGAATCGTTTTCGGCCCAGATTCAACCAAAAGCAATACACTGCACCCATAAGATATTCAATGTCCAAACAGATACACTTCATTATTTTCTGCAAATATTCACTCATTTTGAATCCGATACCTGCAGCACATGTGTCACATCATCGTTCCTTTAAATAACACTCGGTAAGCATTTGGGAACCGAGGACACTCATTGTTGAAGCTTTGTAGGTGGAATTCCTTCCCATTTTTGCTTGATGTACAACTTCAGTGGCTCAACAGTCCGGGGTTTCTGTTGTCGTATTTTATTTTCATAATGCACCACACATTCTGAATGAGACTGCAGGCAGGCCATGATGCCTTCCCCACAGATGTGTAAGTTACCCACGCCATGGGCGCTAACGCTTCCCCTCGGCCGCCAAAACCATCCGAGATGCTGGCTTAGATGGAATACCATAGCAATGCTTTTTTTCAGGTCCTCCGTACGAGACGTGAGAACGCGGTACTGTTTTGGTTCGACAATTGCTGCGTTGAAGACATTCTCTGGCTATCGTAGTGACATCACTAAAGCATATGCATTAGCAAGGTCACAGCAGCAAAGCTCTTAATAACGTCCTCATCCCTGTGCCAGGCCCCTGTCAGAGCGCGCAAGGTTACAAAAATATCAAGGCTTAAATCTGCCGCAGTTCCACGTGTCAGCGCTTTGATGTTTGCGCTCTGACTGCGGTAACGGCGTAAGGCTGCGGTGGACACGTCTTAAAATATAGCCCAGAGAACATACTTACAGGAAGACCGGGCGAACCTGGAAGGCCTGTATCTCCCTGTCAAAGACAAATACCAAACGTTATGAGCGCTGGGAACACGGAAACGGAAAGCATGCCGCCGCACGACAGGTTTCAGGTTTCAGCGCCGTCGGGTTTGTATATAAATAAAGAAATCCAAACGTATTATTACCCTATGGTAGATATATCAGAAGACGTAGACCCATGGAGGAAAAACAGCTTACTAACAAGGAACTGGTTTTAAGCGGTACGCAAGTGATTACTCTTACGGCCGCCTGCGGTCTCGCAAAGGCTTGATTTTTGTATACATCTGGCAACCGGACAGGCCTCGGAAGTGTTCAGATCTGACCGAGAGATTCCTGGGGAACCTTTTGTGCACATATCGATTTTTTTCTGAGTTGTTAGTGTCCCTCGTATCACTACGGGATGGCTCCGCCCATCACACACTGTCGGTGCCTCTCTGTCGCTGGTAGGACACATGATGGGCATCCTGAAAACACATATACTTCTACCAAGCGGTCTCTTGTTTGCTGTGTGTGTGTGTGTGTGTGTGTGTGCGTGTGTGTGTGCGTGTGTGTGTGTATACCCTTTCAGTGCCACTGCCTAACACCTTGTAACAGCTAGGTCAGAACGGATATCCTGTTTCTCTCAGTCCAACGACGCCTGGGCAAAATGCGTCACATGCCCAGCAGTCAACGGCCTCTCACCAGCAGGTACACAACCCAAAAGTAGTCCCTGAGAGCCTTTTTATAGGGCAGCGAGTACAGTAAAGGTCAATTGAGCCAAAATGCAGCAACACAGCTCCTTAGTGTAAGAACCGGGTTTTCTGCTGCTCCCACGCAATCCCGACTTCCCTGGGCGGGAACTCAGTACGACCGTCCCAATAGCAGAGGGACGTCAGAGTCTTCCTGTCCTGATGTAAACGGGGCTTTAACAGAACCCAGACACACTTAAACATACACACAGCAAAAAGCCTCGTAATGTTAACAAAGAGCTACAACGGTTACTGTGTAACGTCAACGTCAAATCTCTCCGGTGAGCTTTCGCACATCCCGTCACCGACGGCAACATGACATGGCGTACTACTGGCCAGGGATAGGCGCCGGACCCAAATAAACAAAGGGTGGGGGTGGAGGCGGAGGGGGAGGGGGAGGCATATATATATATATATATATATATAACATTGTGAGCACCAAAACGTCCCCACAAGCCTTTTTTTGATCTTTATAAGATTTTTTAGTCGTTTCTTTTTGTAAGAAATTGGTCTCGTCCCCGTTCTGTGAGGATTCTACGAATAATCCACTCTTGGAGCGGAGTGCCGAATTGATCACTATCCACTTAGCTCATCTTTTCGGACATTTTTCTGTATCCAAAAGTGCCCCTTGGGTGCGCGCAGTGTAAACGTTCGGCGCTTCAAAAGATACACTCGCCGTCGATGTGTAATGTTTCGGTTTACGCGCAAATGCATGAAAGGTTTTCACGTTCAGCGACGGTCTCCACCGCCTTTTACAGCCCCCGTCCACCCCCCCACCCCTCCAAAAAAAAGCCAGGAAGGCATACAGAATATATATTTTTTTAAAATCATTCCCAGAGGCTTGTCGGGAACCGAAAGAACGGTCCTGGTGTTCCTCTCAGTCCTGTGATGCGCCCCGTATTAATGTGCCGTAGAAGCATGTCTAGCACCAGGAGGTACACTACCCAAAAGTAGGCCCTGAGAACCTTTTTACAGCCATTTTAACGCGATGAGTACGGAGCAAACGTTTCCCAAAATCATGGGAGTCGTGTAAATTGAACGAATCCTTTCCAGATCCCCAGAAAACTCCCCTTTTATAAGGTACTTAATGTATTAATGAAGTTGTACTGTGCAGGAGATGCGTTTAAATCCATCACAAGCTCATGGGTCATGAACCGATGACCTGATGGCTTTAATGAGCCCATACTGTATCAGAGCGGGTTACAAATGAACACTACAGTCGGCCAAACATCATGAGCACAAAGCTTATTTTAGAATAAAGCGTTAAACATTTCATTGAAAGTGAAACGTAAAAGCAAAACACTATGGCGCTAGCTGCTGTTCAGTTCTTGTTTTCCTTTTGGTAGGCCGTCATTACGAACCCTTTTAGGATCTCACTGGAGATGTAGCCATAGAGAAATCCACGAGAAAAAGAGCCAAGGTACGTCATGGTCCGGGGTCGGGTCATTTCCACTAATGTGATGGCAGCATTAATGCAGAAAAGTACATTGAGATGTTAGAGCGACGTGCCCTCTTGATGTTTTTTTAAAGACTTTTGCAGGGACGTCCTTGCTTGTTGCTTTTGAAGCAGAAGGAAACGTTTGACAAGGCGAATGACGCACCGGTTCTGCTCATCATTCTGTACAAGACTGTATTTCTGCGCTAAACACAATGGCCCTCTCCGCAGAGTCACTAATGACTGCCACTGATGATGCAGCCTTCAAGGTCCTGATGAAGGTCTCCCACTGAGCAGCTTCTTTTGACAGGAAGCATCGAGTTTTCTCTTTTCAGTTTACGACGGCTGTAACGCAAAACCCTAGGAGCACGGCATCGTGAGACTCTGCCGCAAGGTGAAGGGCCGAGGTGCTTGCTTCAAACGCATCCAGAGGCAGTCTGATGACGTGTGGGTCCCGGGTTTTACTGAAGCCTTTTGAGTCACTGCGGAAAACAAGCATCTGTTTCATCATAGGATGATCAGAGGCAACCCATGGCATCCGTCCCGTATCCTAACGATGAATCAATCAAGCAGATTCAGATTCACCACCACTGACACTTCAGAAACTCAGGGTCGATTCTGACGAGTAGGATGAGCTGTGGAAGATATGAGTTTGGGCCCTTTTGGCCGTCCATGAATCAGAACGCAGACAGCACCAGATCAGTGAGCCACTTTGATCTGGACGAGGAATAACAGCTGACGCTTGAAGGTTTGGCTCTCGGATCCCAACCATTACATTAAAAAAATTGCAGCTTCTCATGATCTGCATCACTCTCTTCTTTTCGCAGTCACGCCTTCGTAATAAGGGAGGTTTTGTATTGGCTTGCTAAAAATGCATGGATGTCCCTGGAAAAATCTTGAAGGCAGCGCGTGT
Source organism: Parotocinclus haroldoi (assembly GCA_034779995.1). Taxonomy (NCBI): domain Eukaryota; kingdom Metazoa; phylum Chordata; class Actinopteri; order Siluriformes; family Loricariidae; genus Parotocinclus; species Parotocinclus haroldoi. The sequence goes on from JAUZST010074721.1 coordinate 9,987, forward strand.
TGCTCTAAAACCTCGGTGTACTTTTCTGCATTAATGCCGCCATCGCCAAAGTGTAAATAAGCTTTCCCAAGGGGTCCTGACCCGACCCCGTACCATGACTGAGCCTGGCTTTTGGACATTGTGGATGGTCCTTTTCCTTCTCTCTCTCTCTCTCTCTCTCTCTCTCTCTCTATACACTACTTGCAAAAATAGGGGATATTTCGTTCTATAGTTTTATTGTGCAACCATTCTTTTAAAAATCATGGCTAAAGGGACGTCCATTAGTTCCCTAATTAATTAACAACAGTAATCACTATGTCACTTTCTGTGTAAATTAAAAATCATACTTGCTGTGGACTTACTTTTTCCCCTTTGGAACCAGGTTGGCCGTCAGCTCCTGGGTCTCCTTTAAAACCCTGAGAAGAAACAGAACATTGCTGTCCATGTCTAGTCTATGAAACCTTGCACACGTAAAACCAGTGCTCATTGGCGCTTCCGTGATGGTGGCATTAATGCAGAAAAGTGCAATGCAAAACCACATGCTTCTCTCTCACTGCAGAGACAATGCCCGCCCAGTCTCCCGACAACAGGCCAATCAGAACGTCCCATTTGCCACTGCATTATGCCAACGCTTCTGGAAAGTCTCTAGAACGCTTCCGTAAGAAATCGTGAGAAAGGGGCTCCACTTTTCCGAAACATTCACTATTCGAACCGTACGCAATTAACCCGACCACATTCCGACCCATCCAATTCTGCATGTGTAGAAACGTGGACGGGGAGTTAGCTGGTGAAGTTCCCAGAACATTCCCAGAATCTCGGGGCTTAACTTCTGCTATGGTCTCAAACCCATCACGTTAGTGGATTCTGATTCTGGCTGATTCGAATAGGCTGCCGTGGCTGGATTCTGGGAAGCCAAGGGAAAAAAAAAACTACGGTTCGCAACCGGCTCTGACCCCTTCTAACAGCCAGAGGGAAAATAAGGAGAACAAAATCTGCTCGGGGCATTTAGCTTAAAGGGAAGAGTGGAAATTTAGGACTGAAGGGAACCTGTAGAGGAACAGCGGCAGTGCTGGTTCCAGTATCAACCTGTTTGAAAGCAAAGAGGATAAATATATAAATATATATATAATGAACCGGGCGTAGGGAAATAATGAGTCACGAGGGATTTCCCGACGGAACGCTGGAGGAAAAGGAATATTGTAAATCGAATTAATTGGATTCAGACCCCCCAAAAATGCACCTTAATGCACCTAAATACATAACAAAGCGGTATCGTACAGGAGCTCCTGATTTAAATCCATCCCAACTGTTACCGTGAGCTACATTTGGCCCATTGTTGTTTTTCTAAGAATATAAAGCGCTGAAAACCCTTATGTATTTTAGTAAACGCAAAACACTTACTCTATTGACGTGACGGTGTCTGGAACGATCCGGAATAATCTTTAAAGCAGGGAAAAATCTCTTTTTCAGAGCCGCTTCCTTCATGCCCTGCCTAATTTTGTGCCACCGTAATCAAATCCTTTTTTATATTATAGGTACAGTTTATTTGGCTTTACTTTGGAGACACCGATGAACCTAAAGCGCACGTCTTTGGACTGTGGGAGGAAACCGGAGTACCCGGAGTAAACCCATGCAGACACGACGAGGACATGCTGACTGCACCCAGCAAGGATCCAGGCCGCTCCACCCTGGGATCGAACCCGGGACCTTCTTGCCGTGAGGCAGCGGTGCCGCCCGCCGTACGGTAAAATAGGCTGAAAACGTAAAAAAAAAAAAAATAGGGCTCTGATATACGACTGGAATCTTAAAAACGGTGAGTCAAACGTCACATAAAAGGGAAACAAAGTGCCGACGTGAGCAGCCGCCTCCTTTATACAGACATATCACCCTGCAAAAAAGAATCATTTGAGAGACCTAGCACCGCACGGCACAGGTTAAACCAACCGTAACGTGTTTTTTTTTTAACAGTCGTTTAACACGATGGAGCGAGACCATGAAAGAGAGAGGGAGAGATGGACTGTGAAGCCCACCCACAGGGAAAACAGATGGGTCTACTCGCTCAGGGTGCTCCCTTTGCCACTCTTGCTATGTTCGTCACGTGCTCTTTCTGTCTGTCATTAAATAAATTTGTGCGATATCAATGTGCGGGAGACAGCGGGTCGGGTGGCTGCCCACAAGGAGCTTTGTGCATTGCCTCGCCGAGCGGGGCTGCATTACACGTCACTCCAGGCACTACATTTCCCATAACGCCCCACTGTCATGCCAAGAGCTTGATCCTGCCATTCATTCGTCATTTAGACCCGTCGGTAATGACAGTCATTCAGGTTCACAGGTTTATTTTTACATCTACAGTGCTGTATTCTTAGAGCAAACAAGTTCCCAAAAGGGTTAGTAATGACAGGCCACCGAAAGGAAAGCAGAAAACTGAGTCGTCTCGGCTTTCAGGCTGAGCGGTTTGCGTGAGCAGCCACGAAGGTGCCATGAGTTTGCAGACAGAGTGAGTGTTTTGCTTTTTTACGGTTCACTTTTCAATCCCATACTCGCTGAATTTCGGTAGATTGATTTCTCAACGCCGTCCTAAAGGAAGCTCTGTCTGACTGTAGCGCGCGTTAATGTGTCATCGGTTCAGCTATGACACAATATGGGCTCGATGTAGACTCTAAACTTAGGATGGATTCGTCGGGACGTATGCCCATCGGAAATCGGGGAGCTCCTGTACTTCGGTACCTCTCACACAGGGTGGATTTTCTGAGGGGTCTGGACTGGATTTCGATTTCTGCTAGTCGATATGGGAAACATTTGGTCCGCATTCATACGCCGAGGCTCCTGGAGCAGATAAACGACGAGAACCGAGGTACCGCTGTTCAGACAGGCAGTCTGAGCCTAGTGTTCAGAAGTCTTAGGCCACCATAAGATTCGATATACCCGTGTTTTAGCAACGGTACACTGCCGATATATAGTTATATATTATAAATCCACGGGGAATCGGCTTTTATAGGGTAGTGTTTCATGTGACCTCCCCTTCTGCTTGAGCAACGGCAGCATCAGGAATGGCCAAGAAAGCCCCTTTTTGCAAAAGGGCCACAGGGTGAAAAGGCCAAGATATGCTAGAGCTCAGAAAGAATTTTTATTTATTATTTCACGCGCTCGTGACCCAACTGCGAAAACGACAAATCCACACTACCGTACGCCCGATGCAATCTTAAGCGCGTGACGTCTTACATCTACTCCATGTGTTCCACCGGGACCAGGCTCTCCGGCAGCTCCCTTTTCACCCTGGGAAAGAGATCAGAATGCATCGGATCAATGGAGACACTTCACTATTAATCAGGTCGGGGTTTGGGGATTATTGTAAATCGATATGTTAAAGGGCAAGCCTTATTCATGGGATTTTTTTCCACTGAACCATTAAAAGCAGTCCCGCAACAGTATATAGCATTGGTAAGCTTTTTTTTTTTTAATTCCTTAGTAACTCGCACCGGTCGTTAATGCAAAACAGCGGCAGTGTAAGGGTGCAGCGGCATCTCTGCCTATGGGAACGGACTTTAGCCCATGCATATAAGCTTCCAAATTTTTACAGCTGTTACAAAAGCAATTGTGGGTTAAGGGCCTTGCTCAGGGACCCAACTGTACCTGGACCTTCTGGTCCATAGTCCTGTACCTTAACCACTAGGCAGGTAGAAGACACGTCCATCCTAGTGTGGCGTCAGTAAAAAAAAAAAACGGCCATAAACAATAGCGTAACATGGGCAGGCGATGCTTTTCTGAAAGCAGGTCCAGGTCACTATCACATTTTACATCATGCATGTGTGTGTGTGTGTGTTGTGGTGTAGAACTTAGGTTCCAGCAAAGCTCTGTAAGGTGGACCCACGCACCTTTTCTCCATCAAGGCCTCGCTGTCCGGCTGATCCCGGCTCGCCCTGCACAGACAAGGAGAACGTAAACAAGAACCCAGAAACCCAATTCAAATCGAGCCTCGATTCCAAACAGCTCTGCAGAACCTTTCTTAGACGACAAAACATGCATCCGAGAACCTTCTGGTTACTCTTCTTCTTCTTCCTGGCATCCTCATGACCTAATCTGTTCATAGCTGATATAGGGATTTGCTGTGCCTTTAGGGTCTTTAATTCAGAATAACTGCCTGATATGTAGGTATCTGTCAGTCCACGTTCTGTTTAAGATCGTGTTTTAGGCTTGCATCGGGTGTGGCAGGTGACCGGCCTATGACTAATCATTTAAGAAAACAACAGAAGGTATCTGGAATGGTTTAGACACGCCCAGCTGTGACTAAGAAGCTAGAATACGGAGTTACAGTACATTCACAAATGCCACTTAAAATAGTGTGAACAAATAAAAGCCTGATGTTAACCACGTCCGGAGTCGGCACGGACCCCTCTGGGCTCTGGGGCATCTAGGACGGACCGTCGCACGGTGGAAACGTACGTTGTGCTCAGACCAATCTGTATTCCAGAGGTGTTTTTTTTTGTAAGGAATGGACCAAAGACGAAAAAAGGACCATCCCACTCTGTTGTCGGGAACAAGCCGATGTCACGGTCGGAGTTTGGGTCAGTGCCCCTCGCAAGGGTCATTTCCGCTTCCGTGGCGGCAGCATTAGTGCAGAATAACAGACATCTGACGCCTGGAAGACGTTCTTTTCCAGGGACGTCCCTGAATTTTTCAGCAAGGCAATGCAAAACGTTCCAAGAACGAAGAGGGTACGGGCCCTGGACTGGCCTGCCTGCGGTGGGGTCGGTGCCAAAAAGTGTCGTGAGAAAGAACGGTAACCGCTTTGCCGTCCCAACTTTTTCGGGAAGGCCGGAAATGCGGGGGAACGAATTCATGAATTCATGAAATGTTTCAAACCTTCGCGGTCCGCAGTCAAACTGAAACAGGAGTCCCCCCCCGTCACGCGCCCCCCGCCCCCCCCCGGTGACGGAGTGGAATTTCTAAGACCGCCCCTGGCCCACTTTCAGAAGTGCAGCATGACAGCATGTCACTTGTTTACACTGGGCAGTTGGGCTATTTCAGGGCGCGATGGAAGCAATCCGATTAGACCTCAGCAGGTTTTTCAGAGGGCGCAAACACTTGGGCCTCTTCAGCAGTTTCGGAAACGTTTGTGAAAACAATCTATTAAATGACTCACCTTATTCCCTGGCTGACCATCCAAGCCGGGCGAGCCGGAAAGACCCACGTCGCCCTGAGAAAAGATGAGCCTTATTGAATAATCTACACAAATGCAAGCTGGCTTCCAAAGGTGGATGTTTTTATGCTCAAGCCTGTCGGGGTCGGCCGCGGCCAGGACGCGTTTGGCTTTATATCCTTAGGGGTTTCGAGTTTCGTGGACTAACATCATGCCACACATTTAACTTCATGTCCACTACAGATATCCTGTCCGGATTAAAACATCTCCCTCGGCCTGCTGTGTGTATTTACTGGATATCTGTGACCTCCAAACAATCTCATAGCACTCGGGGCGGGGGGGAATGTTGAAACCAAAGGTTTCTGAGTATTATTCTTATCATTCTTATTATTACTACAGTTTGGCCTTAATACATGGGGCACAAACTTAACGAAAGAAACATATAAACAGGTATATACCTTCTCACCGGGAAGACCAGGAGAGCCATTCTGTCCTGGATCCCCCTAGAAACAGAAAGGAGTTAAATTGGTCGTCCCCTCTGGGCCATCACATACCAAGTGCTGTTTGGGTGTTGGACCATTCTCAGACGTGGTGGTGCCGTGTTAGTATGTGCTGTGCTGGCACGAGTGGATCAGACGCAACAGTGCTGCTGGAGTTTGGTGTCGGTGCCGGACCGAAAAAAGTCCTGCTGGCAAAAATGTCCAGCCATGACTAAGACAAAAAACCGTATTATCTGGTGTGACGCACTGAAGGTCTGCTTCAGAGTAGAATGTCGAGTTCTGTTCTGTGGACACGGACATGCAGCGGTCACTGGATGAGAAGATGAACTTGCGTTTGCCCAGTGTGTCCTTCGTTTCCGTGTTTGTAGTCGGTGTGGCGAAGCCGTTAGGTCAGAACACTCTTTGTCTCTTCCATCTTTCGTACGTAATGTTCTGATTGTTTGTTCGCTTGTTCGTGTTTAAGTGTCAATACTCCAGCAGCACTACTGTGTCTGATCCACTCGCACCACCAACACCACGCCAGCGTCACCGCACTGCCGGGGACGGTCCACCTCCCCTGGGGGTTCTGCTCGTTAGAAAACAGCATAAACAGGGGACCGACAAAGTAGGCGCAGAAACAGAACCACCGCCTCCTAGACAGTAAGTGGAGCAGCTGGAGGCCAGCACTGTCAACTCCCACAGCAGTTAGTCCAGCTGTTGGGGGCGTCGGTTTTACGCAGTGGCCAGCAGCTGCAGACCGAGATACTGTTACGTGATAATTGGGAACGTAACGGCCAGAGAGCAGCAGCAAATTCGGGAACACGAATAGTAGGCATTGGAGTCCAGGCTAGTGGAGAAAACGAAACGATTTGAAATGGTTTGGAAAAAGGCCAGAAAATGCGAGGACGGGTGAGAGCTTTCGCGGTCGGGACACAAGGCTCTAAATTAGACGACCCGCAGCATTTTATATAGATCCGTTAGGATAATAAGTCTCCGAAGCGAAGGCTCCTGTGGACATCAAGATTTTGCAGAAACCACGATTGGTTTCTTTTAATTGTGGCAGATGGATTATGATGGATTATTTATTATAGTTTTCTAATGGGAGGGAGATCCGGTGAGAGGAATTACCAGAGGTACACAGTGCTGACACCTCATGGAAATCCAATTATAATATGCATGCTTGTCTCTATTTTCGACCCCTTATGTTTCCAGACGAGCTGGAGAGCCGTGTCTGTGCCGTTTCATGTTTAACGCTGCTACGTGGGTTATACTAAGACCTGCCTGTGCATCCTCAACCCCATTTATGCAGCTGATAATGACATGGGAGCGAAAGCGTACGTTTCCTATATCGAAAGGAGGGCCCTAGTACCCTGTTTGGCCGCCTCTAGGTCGGATGCAGGATAAGACGTGGTTGTACATGGAGGCATACGGGTTCTGTATGATATCTTGAGGAACATTTGAACACAGATGTTGTAGCCTGGCCTGTAGATCCTACCTAGTCATCGGTTACCGAAGCTGGGATCCCGGATGGTCCCCTAAAAGCCCTGGGTGATGCCTCCTCTGTCCAAACAGAAGTCTGGACCACCCCTTCTCCTTTTTTGCTCAGGCGAATCCGGTAGGCCGGGCGTCAGGCGTGTCTTGTTAAACCAGAGAACACCAGTTCCAAAGCTTGTTCCGTGGAAATGAAGCCTACCTCTGGGAACATCTGGTTGTTTTCCACTGACTGACCGTTGGCCTGTAAGAGGCCGGGCATTGACGGTCCTTTGGTTCCCCATATAAACAATCCTTGCTCACCATCTCGAGGGGCCTCCCAGCAAGCGAGTACCGTCAAACTTCTTGTTAATCCAGCTCGCCGAGTTGAGCCTAGTTTGCCGGTTTTGTCACATCCGTGTTATGCAGGAGCTGGAAACTGATAGAGCTTCAAGACCCTCTCTCGGTTTGTGGCCATGCCTGGATCCAGCCATCAATCTTATGAAATGAAGTTCCTGCAGGACCGTGAAGCCATTCCGGTTTACGTATTCCATGGTGACCGAATGTGGACCACAGCTGCCAGCATTCCAAAACTGGCTAATATTGTCTCTAGAGAAAATCCTCGGGACGACTGCGTAAGAATCTGCTGCTGTAAAGTGCTTAACACTCTTCAGGTCAGGATCGGTTACGTCCTGGTGCTAATCGGTGTCAAAAAAGAAAAAAAAACAAAGGCTTGTTTGCCAGCTGTTGTTTTAAGGAGTGGGAGTTGAACTGCATTTCATTGTCTTTCCACTGTGGAGAAAAAAAGCTCTCAGTGTGTATGCTGCTCACAAAAATAGGGGATATTCAAATATATCAAAATGAAACGTCCATCCTCTCCCGACACGAATCCAAAACAATCCAAAACAAATGTAACGTCACGTGACGGCATCAAGCTCGATGGCGAGCAGTAAGTGTGGTTTGATCCTCAGTTGTTCTGCTTTAGCCCAAGCTGAAATGCTGCCAAGAAAAGTGGTGGCCAGATCCCTCACAAATCCCTGCAGGCTAACAAGGCACGTTGCATTAAGGGACTACGGGCTCCCTGGCACGCAACGTGTCTCTGCTTCTCATCGATTGACTTACGTTACAAAAATGAAGTATCGTCTGGGGTTGTTCCTGCCCTTGCGCCCAGAGTTGCCGGGTGGGCAGCGGCTGGCATTCCTGCATTTTCATTGCACAAATGACGATGAGCACCCACACTGGCTAACAAGTCCGAAATCCTTGTTTCTTTCGGGTTGGGTGTGCCCCCCTATGGGTAACTGACATATCTGTGCTTCCGGCATTAATGCAGAAAAGTACGTCGCCCATGCATTTTACAGCATGGCAATGCAAAACCACATGCTACAAAGGCGTGGCTACAGAGGAAGGCTGGCCCCCCTGCGGTCCGGACCTGTCCCCGTTAGAAAACCTGTGGAGAATGTGGTTGTAGCAGAAATCAAGCCTATGCAGGAGATTCTTTCTGTGGATATGGGGGAGTCGGTGTGGCATTACCAAAACGACAGATGTGAAACGCTTCACAGCAGGACCAGACAAATCCATCGCCATTTTAGCGCTGATAACATGCCAAGAATCAGTTCGTACCTTCTCTCCTTTGTCTCCTTTCAGTCCGGGAAGTCCTGCCACGCCTTGAGGTCCTGGATCTCCCTGTTTTAAAAACACACGATGTCAAACAACTACCCTCATTTAAGCTGCAAGTTCCACCTCTGCGTTTTTTATTTAGGTTCCTGAACGGACCCTCGTTTGGTGAAACGTGGGAAACAGAACACGGATATTAATAATGCATGCGCATTAGGCGGCCTGGCAGGCAGAAGGGGCTCATATTTAAAACAAAAAAGAAAGGATATGTTAACAGAACGGATAATTAAAGTTCGTATTACCTTCTCAGCCTGGCACTGGCATTGATCAGTGGGCTGCTGGCCTGGCCTCGACAGCATTTTGTGCAAATAGGACGTAACCAGAGGCGCGGCGGTAGGGCTGTGGGTTTCCCGAAAATCACACTGGCGAAACATAAGAAAAACGTCGAAACCGCTGACTTTGCACACGGACTGATTTAAGACCTTATTCCTAGTTGTGTAAGTGTTCTGCATTTGTTAAGCATGTCGGATATCAAATGGGATGGGATGTAAGTAAGTTTGTTATTATTTACAGCAGAATCCGGTGCAGCACAGCACTGAGCTTCTTCAGCCAGGCTCGGATCACAGAACAGGACAATCTCCTGAAGCTCGATCTGCAAAAGCAAACGAAGCAGAAACAACGGTAACAAAAACACGCCTTCGCTATTTAATACTGACCTGAAAGAGACACGAAGCCAACGGCTAACGGCTAACGGTGCTGATGCGAACAGACAGTGTGATCAAGGGCAGGCTAAAGCTAACACGCATCTCAACAAAATGCTAATGCTAATGCAGCAGCGCACCGGGTTCTAGCCGCCGCCAGTCTAAAACCCGTTACGTCCACTGGCCATAAGCAAGGAAGTCAAAAGTCCCTGCTCCTGAAATGACCAACCTGTGGTCCAGTGGGACACTGGCCGTCTTACGTTAAGCCTTTTTCCTCTATGAGGACGGTCGGTCCAGTGCGAGGCACAAGTCCTATTGCTGTGGCAGAGGAACTGTTAGAACTCACGTCCACCGGCTGTCCGTCCTCTGCCTTGGTGGTTATAAGGACGCGTCCGCTCGGGTCTGCCTCGGCCCTGTCCTCAATCTGGACCCTCTCGATGAGTGAACAGTCCACGTAGACGGCCAGAGTCCTGCTTCTCACGGACACCCCGAGCTTATGCCACTGACGGTCGAACAGACGGTGCAGACGCCGGCTTTTAAAGACGTACTGAAGTCTGTTCTTCAGGACTCCCACGGCTGAGAACTCAACCATCTTCTTTGCTCCGTCCACCACGACGGACACCTGTGCAAAAAAAAAGCCAAAAACTCGTTGCATTTATCGTTTATTTGTATCTGTACGAGCACGGGTGTTGTGCTGAGCAAGTTCTCTCGTACTTGTGGATCCCCAGCCTGGTCGAAGACCTTCCAAAGAAACCAGCGATCTTTCTTTGTTGTTTTCCGCAGTCGGAACGTGGTTACCAGTGAAAATTCGTACGACAGCCCGCTGGGAAAGACGGACCTACGAGAGACAAGCACACACCGCGATCCATGATGCAGCACCAGTGGATATAGTTCAGGCTTAGGACAGAATACACAGGTAGTGGGTGTACTACTTACAATAGGACAGGCCCGCAGCGGAACGAACGGCGGGTGCAAATAAAACACGAGGCACTCACACAAAACAGGTCTCCAAACACATGAACGGTTCCCAGAATCGAGCAAGCGAGCGCACGGCCGTCAGGGTTGCCAGATCCAACGAGAGAAACGAGCAACCGGGTCTAGCGGAACACGCCCGCGAAAGAAGCGAGTCGGCTCCAAGGAAAAATGAGATCTGAGAGATCGGTTGTTGATCAGGTCCGTTAAAACCAACTGGCAGTAATGTCAGAGAGAGGATCTGGCAACCCGAATAAGCAATTACATTTTAGAAACAAGCCCCAAGAAACTGCTACTATCGATATTTGTAAGCGGATTTTGTAAAAATGTCAATGCTTTGCTGTTTCCCAGGGGAGCACTCCAGGTGGATGGCCTCCTGACATCATTGGGTTCAGGTGTAAAGGTTATGGAGGCCAGGGGTGCCCCCATATAAAACCTGAAACACGTTTTTTCTCGTTTGTTTCTCGATACCTGTAATCTGTCCCCGAACTGTAGAAATTAGGATATTTGTGTAACGTTTCCTGTGACTGCAGTGAGAGAAGCTGACTTGCAGGGCCTGAGACGCCTCTGAAGTCCCTGTAGCTCCAGCTGACGAGTGCCATCACCTGTCAAAGTTTAGTCGTAATTGAGGGTTGGAAAAAAAGAGAAGGGGAAGGATAGAGGCCCTTGGTATCCCATTTCATTCCCTGCAGTTCTCTTTATTTCATCTCCAAGCTCATGGTCCAGGAAGGGCCACAACAAACGCTAAAGGCCTTGTAGGCTCAGGGGAATCAACGTTTCACCAGCTATCGCCCGTTTCTTGTCTGGATTGTTTTTTTGCGCCATATATTGTGAAAAAACGGCTTGGTAAAACGTTCCACACTGACCATCACCACTTGTGTCTCTGATAGAAACCAAAATGTGACCAAAAGTATTAGGACACAAACCAACATGTGACCAAAAGTATTAGGACACAAACCAACATGTGACCAAAAG
>JAUZST010074732.1:0-21313 GCA_034779995.1 Parotocinclus haroldoi
ACACACACACACACACACACACACACACACACACACACACACACACACACACACACACACACACACACCAGCCAGGTGCCAGGTGAACTGTTTAAAATCGGAATCGGACTTTATTGGCCAAGTCTGCTCACACATACGTTTGTTTTTGGTTACAGTAGCTCATAGTGCACAAAAATTGACATTACAGAATTACCAAAAAACACGCCCAACCTAGCCATCCTCCTTCACACACACACACACACACACACACACACACCTAGACACCCAGTGACATAGAAACACAAGAAACACATCTGTAGACTTTACATGTGCAGAGTTGTGAATTTGAAGTAAAGTGCAAACGTGCAAAAACGCAGCAGTAAAGGACAGTGCGGACTGAATTCAATAGATTTAAATATGGAGAACAGTCAGAGTGAGATAATAGTGAAGAGAACATCAGGATATAGATCCAAAAAATTGAATGTGTGAATGTAGTAGACTGTATCCAGATTTAGTGTTGTGATGTAACGTTCAGCTGTTCATGAGTGTGATGGCGTGTGGGAAAAAGCTTTCTCTGCAGTCTGGAGGTCTTGATCGTTAACTGGCTGAAACGCCAACCTGAGAGAAGGTACTGGAACAGGTGATGGAAGTGGCAGGCGATGCACTCTGCCCGCTTCCTGGTTCTGGCCATGTGCAGGACCGGTAGGGCAGGTAACTCCACACCAATAGTTCTCTCTGCAGACCTGATGATGCACTGCAGTCCGTGGGTGTCATGTTTGGTGGCTGAGCTTCCCCACACTGTGATGGATGCGGTGAGGACAGATTCTCTGGTGGCGGTATGGAACTGCATTATGAGCTCCTTGGGCAGGCTGCACTTCCTCTGCTCTCTTGATAATGGTGCTGATGTTGCAGTCCCATTTCAAGTCCCTGGAGATTGTTGTGCCCAGGAACTTGTAGGAGTCCACAGTCTTTACAGTACTGTTAAGGATGTAACTAGTTGCAAGGGAATTTACTATATCATAGCACATTAAAGATGGGTGTAGTGGAATTGAATTACTAAACAGAAGCTATAGTCTTGTGATTTTTTAATTTAATGGTGTGAAAAATAATTCTTAAAACAATCACTGACTAGTAGTGGTATATTGTCGTGATAAAGGAGTTTATACAGTTTATCACTGGTATGGAGGATTCAACCAAAATGCTCTAATGTTGTTTGTATTTGTACGCCACTGTGCCACAAGTTGCTTATCACTGCTCATTACTGCAATTAACTGTTGAGGGGAAAAGCTGGAAACAGGGAAAATCACTTACACAGTCTTGTGGTACAAACAAATACTAACTCATGACTGGCTGTTCAAAAGCTTCCAAATACTTTCTTACTGTTTTTTCCACTGGAGTTTGGTCATGAGTTGCTAACCTGCCACAGTCCACCAGGTTAATTGCCTAATGTTTAAAGCCATCACCACTGAATGGAATAACATAAGACTTTTTTGTGTGGTCAGGTTTTTGAACAGGAGTGTTCATCAAAGTGAAACCTGATCAACTGGTTATACCCCGTGAATTCCAGAATAAGCATTAAATCCATACCCAATTTCCAATATCCAGACTAGGAAAAGCTGGGGTAGAATGTAGATGTTCATCAAACTGAGTACAAGTCACAACGTGTTTTTGCAATGCCTATGCTAGAACATATCATCAATTGCGCACAAAAATTAGGCAGAAACTATGATTCAGCTAAACTCACAATAACCAACACTGTTTATGCTGACAAGCTGTAAGCACGGGTTCAATTACAATCAAATTACATTTAAACTTCATTGGCTGCATGACTTTTATTTTGGAATGATATTTAAAATCACACGACTGCTCAGAAAGGTCAAGCATAGAACTATCACATGTTTAATAGTTCTAACCATGTGGTAAAATGTCCCTGAACTGCTGATATAGTGCATAGCACTAATAGAAGATTTGTGGGAGTGGAATGGCCAAAAAAGGCATAACACAGCAAAAAGCACATTCCAGGTGCAAACAGCACAACATTTCTGTTGTGTGCTAGAGCCATGTTTGGTTTCCAGTAAGACCCATCAGAAATGTTGTGTGCTCCCATTTTCCCCAGGAACTTAGAGTACTCACTTCCACGTCAACTGTTCTCGTACTGAGCAAAAATGTTTCACTTCCCAAATGTCTCTACTTAAAAGAAGTGGAAAGGTTTTGATACTTGATGGCTGCTTAAATGGAAAGAGCAAGTCCTATTTAACATGCTTTGACAAGTCATTGTGAAATGTGTAAGAGTGATGCAATACTTGGATGTAAGGCCTTGGGTTGATATAATGCCTTATACACACAGAATCTACACATCTACAAACTGTTTTAACTGGTATTCTGGAAATATCAACGGCTTATTACTGGAAACAGAGGTTTTATTACTTAAGTGAGTTAGTCGGAGCAGGACAAACATGCTGAGAAAGAAATATTTGTCTAAGGAATATGTCAAGCTGCATGATTACCCTATAAACACATGACTGAATCTGCCCTTTTGGTAGAGATACAGCCTTCAACACAGATTTTGCCGCTTGAACACCCCATGCTTATCATGAAAATAACCATAAGGCTTTCCTGACATGACTTGTGATCTTCCATCATTTTAAGTATAATAGTACACTGCCCATAAAGTAAGTTTTGGTCAGACCAAGCGTGCATGGGCTTGCACTTGATGTAGGCGCTATGCAAATATTGTCATAGGCATGCCAACGTCACCACAGCTCTGATACATTCAGTTGCATTTGTTGTGGGTATAAGCTTAGGACTCAAATATGCACTATGGCTGCTCATATTAAGAAAGCATATCAGCTGTATTTTAAATTAAAAATAACCAAGACACACCATGGGCTTCTTACTTTTGTTGCGCAAAATGTGCAGTCAACCTGAGAGCTTGGTTCAGATGTACTCCGATTGTACACCAATTGCACTTCCCATGACATGGTGAGAATAGAAGAATTAAGTGATGAACTGTTATTTCCACGTGACCAATGTATCTGGCATATCTACTAAAAATAAGAAATCTGTTGAAAAATAATACTGTGTGTTCAAAACCTTACCACTCAAAACTTCATAAAATGGACAAATATTTTCTGCATTTAAGCCTATAAACATCCAAACGTCCAAATAGATTGCAAGACAATTTTCCATATGCTGTTTACCCATTTGTGTACATGAAGGCGAGGTTGCCTACCATTTCAAATGTTATCCTATCAAGTTGCTCAGCATTTCTGTCTCGCTGATGCCAAATGGAATCAGTCTACAAAATCTGTTGTCCAAAAAAACTTTTAGGTGATTTCAATATGCTTAAAGCATATGGAAACGTTATGGAAATTGCACTTGAAAATGGTATTTTACTGCTGAAGTACTAAAACAATTTTATTATCTAAGCAACCTAGGGACTTGGGGAAGCAGTTTTTGGTTAGCTAAAATGCATTCAGTATGAAAAGGGTTACTACAAGCCAATTGAACTCCTACTGTAAAGGAGAAAATGTATGCTTTGGTGTACAGTTCACTTTCAAGAATTCCCCTTTACTGAAATAGATAGGTACAGTGTAGATTATATATCTTTGTCACATGGTTATTTAAAATAATGGATCCAGGTTCTCTTTAATCAAATCATTTAGCTTGCTTATGAATAAACTGCCTGGATACTAGTGTTTTGGCCACTGATTTTTAAAAAAAAACTTTTAAGGTTAAAATATCCTGGCTGGACAAGACCCTGTCAAGGTAAGAACATTTAGAGAATGCATTAACAATTGTAAGCACGCAGGGCATCGATTTGTAGAGATGCAAATTATAAAATGTTATTCAGTTATTAACTGACCCTCCAACTAAAACCCCAGGGAATTTATTATCACTTCTTACAGCACCTAAGGGCTCCACTATATTCTATTTTGTATATCTGCACTGTTAGCATGTGTAAATAGTCTGTACATGACTGTAAGCTGTAAAAAAATATCATTAGCTGATTGCATTGTAAACACACTTGGCCATTAAAACTCTCGTGGTAGGAGGGAATTCACCCTTTTCCAACGTGTCTGTATATGTAGTCAATATTATAGTCAGTTCTGAAGAGTACATTTAAACTATTCTCCCATAAAACCATCTGGACTTTGCACCCTACCCGTTGATACAGCCTTATTTACTTAAATATCTAAAGATAGTGCTTATGCTTGTCTGTTAATTTAGGTAGGTTACAGAAATCTCTATCCCTTTGCCAGCAAAGGTTAAACTTGTGTTATAGAGCTCAAAGTAAAATTATTTGACTACCTTATTACTTCTTGGAATAAGTTATGGTTTCTCCAGCTAAAGATTTAACAAATGGTATAATGGACACTCCCTCACTCTACTTCCTTGCCCTAAATAGACAAAATTCTGACTGGGATAGGATAGTATTATTTTGCTTTTTTAAACTAGGTGAGATCTCTCAAACTCATATTTTACAACTGGAGCTTCATCTTGCTTTAAATTTGACTTTCCAGGTCAGCAGGTCTTAGGTCTGTATGTGTTTTACTATATTAAGTACATGGAATTACAAACCTAAACACTGCTTTCAAGGCTTGCCAAACTATTCCAATGCTTTGAGACGATCCTTAATTAAATGATGCTTACAGTGCTGGTCTCAATAAGGAATTCTGAATGAGAGACAAGTTAACAGGAAACGTAAATCAGCACTTACCATAACAAACCCTCTATGTGACAGGTATTATCTGAAAGGTCACACATGCATAAACCAGAAACCAAAATATTATGAGTTGATCACATAGGAGAAGATGGAGTCTGTCTGTCTGATTTCTACTGTCCTAGTATATCCTCTACACACATAAAAGGCTTTCATGGTGACACTGTGGCTTTCTGGGTTCTAGAAACCACTCCTTTGTTTCCGATCAAGTAGAGATGTAGAGAAGTATAATCAAGTCTCCCTTCAAGATCCCCTAAAAAAGATGTTAGCAAAATACCTGTCTAGGAATTTCAGCTACAATAATCAAGATTCTTTTATTTTTCATCTGTTAACAACATTTAAATCGCAAATATTTACTTTACTCTTGAAAAAATCATGACCTTTCTCTGTAGGGATATCCCAGCCCGCTGACATTTCAGGCGGCATGACAGTTTACTCATGCAACCTTTGGGAAATCTTATATGAAAACCAAGCCATAACTGCATAATATATTACTCTGTAACATCTGGAGACTACCTTGCTACAATGAAAATTATGCACAAAAAACCCTCCCTCAACCAGCACGGCCTCAATTTATCTACTTTAAACTGTCTGCCTCTGGGAGAATCTGGTAAGTTTAAAAGTATATCATGGTTATTACCCCAGCAAGTTCTAAAGTCCTCCCTCATGGTGCTCAGAGGACACAAAATGAAATCAGACTTCTTTTCTGACATCAGTTATTTTGCCATTATTGGTCTGGGTCTGTCATGTGGACCATTACATGGGCAGATAGTTCTCATTTGTACCATGTGATAGTGCTCATGCAATCTCCAGCAGTTGCACATCTGTACCACAAAGGTCTGTCATGTTGAAAGTTCATAACATAAACAGAATCATGTTAGGACTCGCTATGCCATCGGGGATGCATGTAAGACAAATATTATTCCACCTGCTGTAGTTTTCCTTGAGTAAAGTCCTTGATTTTGTGATTTTGTTCCTAATTAAATCCAACTGATTTTGTATCCAGCTGATTTACTCATGCCTCCCTATTTGCTGCTAATAAAATTCAATTTGCTTTTCAACATCAGCAGTTTTGAGAGGTTAGACTCAACCGAGGCAGCTCAACTCAGATAAAAGTGCCACCTGCTGCAAACAGTCCCTGAGGGTCAGGGTTCTCCCAGTGCTCTCCCAGTAAGATTTCCCAGGTATGCTGGCTTCCTCCTACATCGCAAAGATGGCAAGCCAGCAGGTAGATTTGAAGCACAGAATGTAAAGTGGGGTTTTATGTCTCTTACATTGTGGGTACCTTCCACTGACACAATGACTACTGTAATTAATGCTAAACCTACACCTAACACCGAGCTTAAGTGGTGCCTGGTGATTTCTAAAATAGGGGAAGCACACAAAATCACATATGATCTTATGGCTTTTGCTGGCTAGCCACAGCAGTATATTTCTATATAGAGTGAGAAAAATAAATATCTGATACACTGCTGATTTTGCAAGTTTTCCCACTTAAAAATAATAGAGAGGTCTGTAATTTTTATCGTAGGCACACTTCAACTGTTAGAGAGAATCTAAAAACAAATCCAGAAAATCACATTGTATGATTTTTAAATCATTAATTTGCATTTTATTGCATAAAATAAGTATGTGATTAACTACCAACCAGTAAGAATTCTGGCTCTCATAGACCTGTTAGTTTTTTCTTTAACAAGCCCTCCTATTCTACACTCATAACCTGTATTAATTTCACCTGTTTGAACTTATTTGTATACAAGACATCCGTCCACACTCAGTCAATCCCACCTCTGTCTCTGCCTAAGGACACCAGGGCAAAAATGTAGACCTACACAAAGCTGGGATGGGCTACAGGGCAATAGCTTGGTGAGAAGACAGCAACCGTTGACACATTTATTAGAAAATGGAAGAAACACAAGATGACTATTAATCTTCCTTGGGCTGCAAGATCTCACCTCGTAGGGTAAGTATGATTCTGAGGAAGGTCAGGAATCAGCCCAGAACTACACGGGAGGACCTAGTCATTGACCAGAAGAGAGCTGGGACTACAGCCTCATGGATTAAAATCTCCTGCCAGCAAATGTCCAGGCCTGTTTAAAGTTCACCAATGACCATCTGTATGATCAAGAGGAGGTCATGTGGTCAGATGAGACCAAAATAGAGCTTTTTGGTACGATCTCCACTTGCTGTGTTTGGAGGAAGAAGAAGGATGAGAACAAGGGAAAGTCATAGCACCTAATGAAGATGGTATGATGTACCATTTTTTGTTTCTGTATAACAGAAGCTAATGCATTGACAGATAGCATTACAAACAACACAGATTACCAGCCAGGTGAAACAGAGACTTGACAAGTGACTATGAAGCATTATACACTGCTCACAAAAATGAGGAGATATTTCATAACACAGTTAATAGGGGACAAACAAAGCAGTACTAATTAAAACAGGACAGGTACATAAACTTACAAATAACATTGTTGCAATCAAGCAACGGAAGGTCATCCACACAAACACCTGTAACCTCTGCAAAAGTCTCTAAACACCAAGACAGCACACAACTGGTAAATTACAAACACACACGGATGGCGGACAAGCTATGAAACTCTCGCCTCTGCCCAAGGACCCACAGCATTGATTGGCCGCTCTTTATAGCCGCGAACCTCAGACTTTTATTTCCTTTTATAATTTATTGTAACTTTTAAGACCTCAGCTGTTAAAGCAAAATAGACGTTGTTTGCATGGACATTAAATGGCACATATCTGTACTTAGTATCAAAAGAGTCTTTTTTAACACAAAACAAAACAGAAAATCTTACATAAACTTAAAAACACTGTTCAGGTCAAAGCTCCACAAATCCAAATTCAGTACTTTACCTCTGAAACACTTAAAAAAGCTTGTATAGCTCACAATCAGTTTAACGTTAAATGCTGACCCTAGACACCTAGAATGGTAGAACAGTATGGATCTGTCTGTTTGTCTGGACACTGGGCAGAGGTTTGGGGGAATACACACTGGCCTGCTGTGTGTCTTGGGTCAGAAGCACTGCTTGCAAAGAGCTCTATTCAGCTTATTTTTGCTTCCTTCCCTCCCTCCATTTCGCACAGACACACTCATGCTCCCATACACATAGAGTGCTCATTGTCTCTGAAGGCATGGCTGCATGTTTTTTGACAGGATTAGACTTAACATACAGGAACCCTCCTCATGTCTATATGGGCACACAAAGTGTTTAACATTCTAGCTCCATAGAGAATTCAATGATGGTCATCAACACCCATTCATTACTGCATGTATGAGGCAAGAACATAGAAAATATGTATTTAGAAAACACACACACACACACACACACACTCACACACACACACACACACACACACACACACACATATATATATATATATATATATATAGTACAGTATATAGTAATTCTGTGAAACTATGTAACACATAGTGACTTTTGAAGCTGGTCATTTGATAGTGTAGACATGTGCAGTTGGTGCCCGTCTGTGTTGAAGTGTGCAAGAATAACATTCCAAATGTGAGTGACATCAGCACCCTCTAACTTGCTTGTGTGTGTCAGCTGCCTCCTTAAGACTCTAGTTTCAGCCTGAGAGATAAACATTACAAACAGTGGTTATTGTGTTCTTCAGTGACTCAGTGTGTACCGAGTCTGTTGAGCTGATCTGTGAAACTGGCATTTTTACCACTGTCTTATGCTGCGTGCAGCAACACATTCACATCAGTGTCACTGGTCAGAGAATAAATTCTAATTAAAGACCGTGTTGTCTAAGAGAATCATTCCATTGAAAACAGATTATTTCTTGCATGCGTGTTTTTCTTCTGGGTGCCATTTGTCCAAGTGCTAAACCAGTAACCCAGAGAGAAAGACAGGTGTGGGGACCAAATGGACTTTGTGAGAGACAGTGGATCTCAAAGTAGTAGTGCTGAACATGAGTTAGCTCAGTAGCTACAAACGTGTTTACATGCACTTAATGATTCGATGCCTGCAGAAAATCAGATTTTGTCGGTAATCATTACTTGGGCAATCAGATAATGGGAAACATCCCAGTTACATGTTTCTGTCAAACTCACCAAAAGGATATGGCATAAAATTAAAACATTAGTTGTTAAATAATAAAAATGTTAAGTTCCTCAAGCAAATACTTAATTTTCCAGTTTCCAAAAGGGTTTTGGTAGTTGTTTAGCAGATGTTGCATTTAATTCCATGGTTGCCAGATCCAGCAAAATAAACAACCTCAGAAAGAAGCAAAGCCTCTTAGAATTATGGACCTGGCAACTGTGTTTGGTTTTGCAAGCCACTTCTGGGACAGCTTTACACTGTCTCCAGTTACGTTTGCATGCACAGACAGAGAAAAACTGAAATCACTGTAAAGATATGCATGTGCTAAAAAAACATTACTGAGCTAAAGCCCAGTTCTCTTTATCTGAATTCTTAATCTGATTTCTAGGGCTTAATCCAATCTGAGAAATCAGAGTATGTTGTTCACATGAAATCCGATTTATGGACAGGTTATATGGAACATGTAAACACAATCTATGTCCTGTAAGGTAGAGCATATTCACACAAAAAATATATGGATGCTACTGATACAGGGAACTGCCATTGTACTGAAACAAGCCTTTGTTTTAGGAGACCAGGGCAGGAAGTTGATAAACAGACATTTTGCAGAAGTCATAACCTATGAAAGTTTGAAAGTCTCTGATGAGGCTACTCTATGTCTATGGTTGTTCGGTACCTACATGCTTCCTATTATGAACATGCCAACAGTGAATATGGCTGAAATAACAAAACTCACGCACAAATTTCAAGTGGTGTCTGCAAACCGTTGGCCATAGATTATCAAAAGATAATCCAAGTTAATAATTCCAAGTTCCACTGGTTTACCTATTTGTGCTTTTGGACAGTTCACCTCGCAACTAATTATTGTACAGTGTGAAGCTTGATGAGATAATCATTCCTATAATCAAATTGTGACACATTACTCAATCCCTGTAGGTGTAGTTGAGCATGTTCTCCCAATGTCCATGTGGTTTATTTTCCCAAGTCCCTTTCTTTTATCTGATCTCCATAAACAACATGCCTTTAAATGGTCTTGTTATTGTAAATTGCCCTTAGGCATGAGCATGTAAATGGGTGACTGTGTGATGCCCTGTGACTCCTTGTCAAATGTTTCTCAAACAGATGTTACAGATCCAGCATAGACTTAGTTACTTTGTTGCTTTTTTGATTATTTGCCAGAACTGTACTCTAAATGAGAGCTTTCTTGTTTTGGGGAAATCATTTTCATTTCATACCAGCTTAATCTTATTCATATTTTTATGACTACAAGGGAAGCCTGACTTCCTCTTCATAAAGGTAGAAAGCAAGACTAACACTCACTGGACGAATGCCTTTGACCACATCATTTTTATCCACAACGGAGTCTGAGAGGGAACATTTTGCACAGCCTAAAACATGGGATAGTGCACTTCTTTCAGTGCAATCCATACTCCTGCAACATGTATACGCTTAAGGCTCAAAGAGGCACTATGTCAGCAATTTTTTGGAAATCCTATGAGCTCTACTTCAGATCTAAAATTGGCGACCACATACTGGGCTTGTCACATTTGCTGTGGAACATGTGCCAGTGTCATTTGCAGACCCAGTTTTGGAGGTGGATCACGTGATGAACAATTACTTCTGTTTGGCAACCTATCTGGCCTCTGTACTAAAATTCAAACATCAACTGAACAAGCCAATCCATCTTCAGCCATCAGACCTGTGCCACATGATGACTGATTGCCAGTAATATAGCCAAAACAGACATGGTGTATCGGCAGGGCAGATGAAGATGCCACAATGCATGACCTAGCTGTGGAAATCTATAGGCTAGAGAGTGACTGGTTGTCCTTATCCAACAGCTGTCATGTAGTGCAGTCGCACACAGCCCTAAAGAGCACAGTTCAGTCTGTGCCTCAAACTTCACCTTTGTGGAGATTGCATGTCCTCCCAACGTCTAATGGTTTACTCCTGGTACTCCAGTGGCCTCCCACATTCCAAAGATATGTGTCAGCTTAACTTGTCATTCTAAATATCGCCAGTATGAATGCTTCTGACTAGTATTGATTTGACTTTGCCCCAGTTGTAAATAACCATTGATGCTGACGTAATTTTATTTACAGAAAATAAATTAAATGGCAATACTCATCTGATACCACAGCCAGAATTACCTACACGGGCCAAATCCCTGTGTGATATGGGAAATCTGGAATAATGTCTGTGTTCAGCTTGACGTTACCTATCATAATCACATTTTTCACCAAGGAATGTCTGCATTGCAGACAAATTAAGGGCATACGGCCATTCTCATTTGAGAACCACGTATCTGAACAGCAAATTTAATGAGGATAAACTATGAACAGAAATGGCTGGGGAGAAATATTTAAAGCTATTCTGAAAGATTAAACCTATACTGTTTAAATCACACTGTGGAAATGTAAAAACGGATGACAGCTCTGTTGGAATAATAGTACTGTTACTCAATAGCATTTACCTACAGAAGCACCACTTTGTTAAACTTTAATAACAAACGTTTAAGGTAAAGTAGACTTATAAAAGAGTTAGAACACACTTTATGTATACATTGTATACTTACTTTGCGTGATTTTCCTGACTGGTCCAATTTTCTCTCTAAAGACGGTATCGTCACGTCAATCATCGCCGAGTGAACGCTTTATAGTCTTCTGTGTAACGTCAAAAACGGCAGGAACACACCGTCTGTTCCAGCTCAGAAACCATATACAATCTACTCAACGTGTTGCTCAGAAACTTCATTTAGTGAAACTTAACAGAAGCAAGTGTTAAAACATGTTAAACCAAAAGTCACGCCAAAGGCAAGAATACACTCTAAGCACTCAAATCCTCTCAAGAGACCGAGTATAAGAGCGTTCACGCAGTCTCCACCCACAAACAAACATGCTGTGCGCTGATTGGCCCCCTCCAATATGCCACTCCCATACAACAAAGAGACACGAGGATTTACAATGCTCGTCAATTGTTCGAAGAACAAATAAACGTTGCTTTTTACGGTCGTTATACATATATAATGGTCGCCCTCTACTTAAAAGCAGGGGCATTATCAGAACCACTTTACAGGGTCTCGTGCCATAACTAAAACGTTGCTGTGCCCCACTAAAATCTATGAAAAGTTAAGTTTGTACTGGATTTCTGAGCAGAAATACAGGACACGCCACGCACGCCACACATTACATTTATTGCCTCAGCATGTTTCCAAAAGTCTGAGCGGAAGCTAGTGTTTAAGTCAGAGTTATGTTTCTGTTGGTTTGTCGCAGGGAGTAAGCGAGAACAGCCGGTATTTAAAGGAAGTCGGCCAACATTAATGGACTTAATTATCCCTTATCCAGAGCAACGTACAACTGATATATATTCTTACAATTCAAGCAATGGTGGGTTAAGGGCCTTGCTTAAGGACCCAAGCAGTTTTGCAGAGGTGGGATTTGAACTCAGGATCATCAGATCTAGAGTGCAGTACCTTGACCACTAGGCTACCATAGTCCAATTTTTTTGGAGTGTGAAGCAATGTCCAAGTCAAAGAATTGATCCACTTTTTTCAGCACCACACACTGTAACTTCCATGTCAGTCTCATCATTACCATCTAAAATAATGTATATTTCACTGATGAAACTATAGAGGATCCTGTAGATGAAGGAATGGATTATAGGGTGACAAACACAAAGCCAGGAAATACACTGCTTACAGAAATTAGGGAATATTCCATTTTTGTGGGCAGCATATATGTCATAGCATATATGACAAAGCCATTGTAACCTACTACAGAACAAAAAATGATTTTGTGAGCTTTTGTGAATTTGTGAGCTTAGCAAAAACAATGATCTGCATGTTCTCAGAAGTATTTAATCATAAGGTGGTCATGAGAAATCCTCAGCTCTGTCTAAACATTGTAGCTGCTGAAGCGGAAGACTCACACTGTCAATGAGTAAGTGGTCAGTTACAGATTATCTATTGTACCTCACATTCAAAACAAACTATTTTTCTTTCTTTGTATAGGTTTTGTGGTTTTTTTTTTACAGAACCAAACTTTACTTGTGAGCTGTGTAACTTATTTTATATTAATATACTAATTATATACTCATTAATATACTATCCTTAACTTATTTTATATATGTGCTGCTATTAGTTCTACAGCAGTACATACAGTATCTCACAAAAGTGAGTGCACCCCTCACATTTGTGTAACTATTTAATCATATCTTTTTATGGTATAACACTGAAGATATTACACTTTGATACAATATAAAGTAGTCAGTCTACAGCTTGTATAACACTGTAAATTTGCTGTTCCCCTTAAAATAATTTAACACACATCTATTAATGTCTAAACCACTGGCAACAAAAGTAAATACACGCCCATGTGAAAAAGGCCAAATTGTGCACAATTAGCCATTTTTGCTCCCGGTATTATGTGACTTGTTAGTGTTAAAAGGCCTCAGGTGTGAATGGGGAACAGGTGTGTTCAATTTGGTGTTATTGCGCCCACACATCTCAACATGGCATCTCATGGCAAAGAACTCTCTGATGATCTGAAAAAAAAGGAATTGTTGCTCTATAACTCAAATTCCAATGATTTGGGATGTTCTGTAAAATATAAATTAAAACAGACTATGATGATTTGCCAATCCTTTCTAGCCCACATTCAGTTGAATACAATACAAAGACAAGTTTAATGTTCAAACAAATAAACTTTATAGTTGCTGAAGTAACTGAGGGTAAAGGTCAAGTATGTCTCCAGATCTAAACCAGGGCATTCTCAAACAGAAGGTGAAGGAGCGCAAGGTCTGTAACATCCACCAGCTCAGTGATGTCGTCATCAAGGAGTTCTCAGTGGATTCGAGTGGCAACCTGTGCAGCCTATGAGAGTAGTAGTTAAAGTAGACACTTTGGGCAAAATTTGGGCAAAAAGGCACAGCAAATCTACACTGTTATATAAGCTGTTGACTGACTATTGTACATTGTATCGAATCTTTAGTCTTTAGTGTTGTCCCATAAAAAGATATAATAAAATAGTTTGAAAAATGTGAGGGGTGTACTTATGTTTTGACATACTACAAACCAACTAGACCAAATAGAGATGAGATTTTGCGTCATTACCAAACCTTCTACAGGTTTCGGGTCTACTTCCCATTCTATAACTTCTGATTTTTATCACTGTAAAAAAATAGTGCTGGGCAGGGATCCACTTTTACTGACGCTCATTTAATCTATATTAACATGGATCATGGCAAATCACATGACATGTTGTAACACTCACATGCATTCCGTTTAGTGCTGACTTCAGCTCCTTGTCAGCATATAAAAGGCTCTGGTCCATTTCAAACTCTATGACACTTTCCATTACATGCATTCATATGCTGACAGAGCAGCATTATTTTCTTTATATAGTCAGATTTCGCTGCACAGAAACAAAAGTGTCTGGAGAAAATTGACAAGCATCATAACTACCTAAAATCAGACCCCCAAACATGTTGCAAAATCCAAATGAAAGGGATTGAACGTGGGCAGACAAGAGGAAGAGGAAGTTTTCTAAATTTAAGTGACACTAACACACACACACTTCCATATCCAATTAATCAAATTCAGTGCACCACTGACTGGCCCGGATACTCTTATTCACAAGCAAAAAACCTAATAATCATTCGTAATGCCATGGGCCAGCATTGTGGCACACTAAGGAGAGCTGTTGCCTCTTAGCTCTAGAGACCTGGGTTCAATTCCATGACTAGTTGCTGTGTTAAATATGCATCTTCTCCCTGAATCTGAATTCCTTACCCCAGGTTGCCACATTCCAAATACAGTCATTGGACAATTATAATTGTCAGTTATAGGTGTCACATCATGAGTGCATGGGGATCGGCTCTCTGACTGGGTTCCCACCTTGTGCCCTGCTGGATAAGCCCCAGTTCATATCCCAGAAGTGGTTTATGGTATGAAAAGTACCTGTAGCTGCCTTACACAATAATTTAATGGAAAAGTGGAATATAAATGACAACAACTATATTTAAAGTACTGCTGGAATAGTTAACTGACAGCATTTGTACTAAAAATGCAAAGTACTACACACTGTGCTTATTTTTCTTTTGTAATTTCCATACTGTCTGACCTTTTTTTCTGATTTTAAGTTACTAAGTTAACTTAAGTTTAAGTAATACTGTACAATACTGTGCAATGTGTTCAGTCTGGGCACATGGGTTACATATTTTAAACTAATATTTATTCAAATCACTATCAGTTGGCTTTGAAATTTTTTTGTATGATTTGATCAGTACACTTAATTTAAGCTTTCTTTAACAAAACATTTCATTTTGAACTCACTTTTAATTCTCCTAACTTGCACAGCTATATCAACTTCTGCAGTTATTCCACTACATAATCACTGCTACTATCCATTCATTCCATTAGTGGGTTTCTACGTTTATTTTTTTTGTAGCACAGCTGGTTATAATTTACAGAACAAAATAGCATACATGCGTACGACCTCCACAGTGGTGGTGGAATATGTGCAACTGAATACAAATTTTCACATTCCCAACAAGTCAGTTTATCAACTTCCTGCATGGCTGAGACCAAGTTCACGTAAGAACCTGGTTTGCCAACTTACCCTTACAAGAGCCCTTACCATAATAATAATAATAATAATAATAAAAAAGTTTAATTTATATAGCACCTTTCTCAAGCCCAAGGCCGCTTTACAGCAATTATTCACACACAAAAAAAATCAACATAATTACACAACAAGATACACAGTTTAAGACCAAGCATTAAGCAGAATAGGTAAATAGGAAGGTTTTCAGAAGGTATTTAAACCATAACTCAATCAGACTTTTTAAAAAACATAATCTGTAATGGAAACAGCTCCACTTACCATACAGAAGCACCTATTTCTGCCTTTACAGATATTCATGCGTTTCTTTACATACTTGGTTAATCCACTTTCCTTTATTCTCCAATGATCAGCACATATCAGGTAATAAGTGGGAAATTGTGTGCACGCGCGCGTGTGCAGCAAAGAGGAGCAGAGGATCTCCAGTTTGTGAACGAATGTGTGAGAAAATTATTGAAATATACAGAACATGTTCCTCTTATGAAATTGGAATGGATTTGCAACACACACCCACATATACATATATGACATCATGTGCTTCAGATCAGAGATGAAAACGATACAAGACTTGTAAGTAAAAGGGTCTGTCAGTGCCCTTAGCAAAGGTCATTTTCACTTCTGTGATGTCAGCATTAATACATAAAAGTGAGGTCTTAGAGAAACATGCTTTAAGCTCTTTTCCAGGAACTTCCATGCCTTTTTTCCAACTAAACAATATAAACACAGGCCAATATACCATCCAATCTTTATATAAGTACTGTTGTTTTAGACTTACTGGTATTTAGTTTCTTAAAATTTATTTCTAGCTTTAAATTGCCCTGCCTCAAATGAAGTTAGCAAGACAGTATATGAAGCATCTTGGTTTCATTCTTTCTGCAATTAAATGAAAATGAAAACGTTGCTTCAGTTTTTAAATCAACATTTTCCATAACGTCCCAACTGATTCGGGATTGTAGATGTAAATTCAATGACAGTAGCCCAGTCTGTTGCAGCACAGTTTGTGTCAGTCATCCTCAATTCCTTCATCACTGCTCACATCATACTACAGTATAGTAGTACTAGGTGGCTGGATATTTTTGGTAAGCAGACGATTGTTTCAAAACCAAAGCAGCACTGTTTTACCCGATGTACTTCTAGCACATTGCACACCACCATGTCAGTGTCAATGCTATGCTAAAAATGACTTACTACCAAAATGGTACCTGATCTGTGACCAGGTATGAGGAGATACAGATGGTCTGCAGTATGTGATCGTACATCTAAAGTGCTTCTGTATGGGAAGTGGAACTGATGAGTGTACAATGGACAATGAGCGTAGAAACAAGGTGGTGTACCTAATCAAATGATTGGTGACCAGATATACAAGTGAAGGCAAAACCTAATGTGCATCACTAGATCTTTTCTAGATCACTTTTATCTTAGGTAACTTCTAATCGATGCAATCAGAAATGTTATAGTCAGACAATCTAAGCAGTCATGGATTAAGGGCCTTGCTTAACATCCCCAACAGTTACACCTTGGCAGTGCTGCAACGTATTGGTTTATTTCCATTAGTAGTCCAGTTTCTTAAATGCTGAAAAATCACTGGCCTAGGAGCATTTCCCTTTATTCACTAAGCTTCCAGTCACTTCTGTGTTTTCAGTTTCAACTTAGCCACATTCTGATTATAAGGTCAACATAACCACAGAACATACAAGCACACATTCTTTAAAACTATCTTTATTGTCTTTCCCCGACAGAAGGTGTGCTTAAGCAATATCTACTGGCTTGGTTGAAAGATGTAAAAAATACAGACCAAAGAACACTTTACTATCCAAACGTTTATGACAGTTAAAGGGACGGACAAATCAGATTTGAAGGAAGAACCCTCAGGACTCTGGCTGGTAAGCATTGCTCAAGCATCGCCATCATTACAATTGAGGAGAAAAAAAGAAAACCCAAAGCACTTTAATCTTTATTAACGGGTGGAATGATATGCATATAATTACCATCTTTCAATATGATCTGTTAGCAGCAAACTGGGGGGGAAACGGACATATTTTCAAATTACTCATCATTGACAGACCACGATTAAAAGAATCACTACTGTGAAAAAATGGTTGACTTTACAAAATAAAGTAGTAGTAATGCTCTTAGTCTAAATATGTGCAGTATGTGAATTGTAATTTAAATTAATTTTGAGGGGGAAAAAGATTGAATGCTGCCTTTAATGTTAATCTTAAGATGAATGAATCCACACTTTCACAAAAAGTGTATTTGGAGAACATGCACCTAAATAATGATCGGGATAGATTGCGATCTCTTACAGAATCATACTGAAAAAGTGCTGGCAGCACAAGTGCTAAACATTTCGCCTCAGTTTACACATTTAAGTGCATAATTAGGGAAAGTGGTTTAATCACAGCTAGATTCTTTTAAAGACGAATAAGGGCACAGAAAAATGTTTCATCTACAGTATATGTACTTCGCCAACTTAACAGCTTCACTGTTTTAATGTTACCCTAACATACAGACCAGTAACTTCATCTTACAATAGCAGTGAGGCTCCATGTAATAAGATAATCCCAATGATGATAATGAGTCAACACTATGGATTTTTCTTCCTCTACAACATCCTGTACCTGTAACATTGATTTACTGGGAAGTACTGCAAAGAACTTTTCATGTTCACAATGGTCCATTTTCTAAATTCTGTCCCTCAAAACATACAGGACTGATCTGAAATACACGAGAGAAGGACTAGCAGGATGGGAGAACTTCAGAGGACTGAAGACAAGCTGGATTTAAAAATGCTACTTGTACTGAAAGAGAGAAAACTGCTAACTTTGCTACTTAAGTGTACATGTTTTAATTTGGACAGTCACCTACTGTAAACAGCACACACTGCAGTGGTGTCAAATCTCTGTGTAGTCTGCTTTCCTCTGTGTTGTGCGAATACTGTTCACACTAAACGCACTAACCATACAAATTAGATGTACCCCTAGGTCATCACTTTGTAGAACTAGTTATAAGAAAAAAATAGATGGCGATTAAATGAAAAAAAAAATAATTAATTATTTTTTAATTTTGATTTTTAATTAATTATGTTTAACTGAAGAGATATGCGTTTCAGGTTTGATTAATAAAAAAACAAACAAACTACTGATTGTTTCTTTCCCTTTGCAGTGCGTCTCTTGGTTTATAGGCAAGAGGTAAAGTGTATAGAAAAGGCAGACTCCATCTCAAGCAGGCCTGTAAATGCGTGTTTGTTTTAGAGTGAGTTTTACGCCGTCATGCAATTGCTTTTGCCTCTGGCAAAAATGCCTCCCAGTACTTTATCAGCTGAAGGAAAGAGGAAAAAAAAAACATTTTAAAAGGTTGTTTATCCCACATGACAGTATGGCACAGAAACGGAAACAAGGCTACCTGTTGCTGTGAATGCAGCAGTGTCTCGAGATATCGAACAATTTGTTTTTTGAAATCCCGAGTCTTCTCTTTCTGTTAAGAAAGACACTTAAGTGAGTGCTTACAATTAAAATGTATATGCAAGAGTACCAAGCTTTCAAACATACACACATGCTGCATGCCCACCTCAAATCTGATAACTTCCTTGCGCACGGTGGCAGATACTCTCTCAAAGTCTCTCTCATACTGACTGACTTTAGCCTCCCACTGGAACACAAAAAGCAGCCAGTCACCACGGGGTTTTTGGAAACAGTAAGTTAAACGAGCAGCTTCTTCTGGTCTGCATAACTTACACTGATCAATGATCAAACAAGATGGAATAGAAGTTGGAAATGCAGTGTCGTTTTTGTTATTTTCAGGTGTATTTTCACTCATGTGCATACACAGATTAAGGTACAAATACATTTTACATACAGACAATACATCAATACAGGGTGAGGATACAAACCCAAACAGGACAGCCTTTTATTTCAGAAACAAAAGGGAAAATGACATATCTGGAGACCACAGCAAGCAATGGGTGAAAGGTCTATCTTTTCAGCCTATGTTAAGAACATGGTTGCCATCTTGAAGTTTGGAAGCCATAATGGCAGTGTTTTTTCGCCCCAATGGAAGGGTGGTCATGTAGCATATCAAAGAAGACTAGAATTGTCTCAGAAATCGATTCTCACAATCAGCCTTGCAATATATCTCGTGGTTCAAAAGTTATCACAGAAATTTCTAAACTTCTGTTGTTTGTCACAGGTAACTTAAGAGGAATAACCGATTGTCCAGGTGTCGTATCATAGCCGTAGCCGTAGCTAACCGACAACCAAAAAGACCACCAATTTCACACAGCACTGCTGCATCACTTATAGCCAAATTGAGAAGAACCAGGACTGTGGACAAGACGACACAGTGATCCTCTAAAGACTGCTAGCGACAAAAAAAACCCAAAAACTCAACAATAGTTTTGGCAGCCTTTGCTAAAAGTCCACAACACAACACACGACATGTCCTGTGCGTTTCGACGACTGCACCTTCCAGAATCAAATTGCAGGTATCTGCATGCTTTCTTTCCATAATCGTTTTTGTTTCTATCAGCCAAGTTGAAAGTTTTACTCAAAGAACAGTCTTGGTAATGTTAAAAACTAGAGGACAGCGATATGTATCAGCAATGATAATATCTTAATTACTGTTTTAACAATGTGTGATTACTGAGGATTACTGAGTCACTAACTTTGCTAAAAAAACAACAACAAACAAACAAAAACGCATTAAGGTAGGACAGACTACTGCATATGCACACTTTCAGGATAAAATTGCCACTGCTTCTGCTGAGTGCTGAAAAAGCTTATTCCCAGTACAAAATTGAAATGCATAGAGCACAACAGAATAATGCAGCCTTTCTGTCTCACCACAATTCCAAATCTACAAGTAGATGCCAAATTCAGGTCAGCAAGTGACTGTGAAGGCATGCAAGAACAAAGTCAGAAATGTAAGCAGCTGAGATTCACTTGGCACTACTCAAACGTGAATTCAATGATGAGCTACAGATAAGACAAAAAAGAAGATTATGGGAAAGAAACACTCAAGGTCAAGTTTGTTGTCAAAGGTTGGCTATGCAAAAAAGAAAGTCTCCACGGTTGAATGTGATAGAAGCTCTGTGAAGCTGTGGAGTTGTTTGCCTTCTAAAAGCTATGTGAGACTTGTAAGGCTAGAGCCTTGTCTTAAAAGCTACAGCTGGGATGTGGTTGGTTCTTCCTCCAGGACAACGTTTTAATTGAAAGACCAAATTCATTTAAAAATGGTTCAAACATGGCCGCCCAGTCTCCTGACTTAATCTCCACAGGAAACCAGTGTGATGAGCTGAAGAAAGGAATGTGTAGAAAGTCTTTATTAAAGCTGATTGGGCGAGTGTTTTACATTAACATGTTCTTCTTCAGTATACTCAAACAATATAGCAGACAACATACATTCCAGCACTATGAAGTAAATGGAGGAGGTAATTGCAGTATTGCCAGCAAGATTACATTTTGTCAAGTGTTTGTTAGAAGAAATCTTAAAGTTGTTTAAATACATTTTGCTCTTTCCTTGCATGTTCAGTACAACATTTCGATAAAACACCTCAGAGATTTTTTTTCATAAACCTTTACCTGTCCTTGCCAAGGCTGCCTTGGAACTGATATGCATATTATCTGGTGTTTAGGTGAGCATTACCTCTGTGATCTCATCCTTGGCTTGCTGAAGTTTGTCTGGTTTGTTGGCCCACAGCAGCTTGGCCTCTGTCTCTCGCTTTTTCTGAAGCATGTTCTGAGCATCCTGCCAGCGCTGCCACGCCTTCATCCGGTGGTCAAAGCAAGCCTGAGCGTGCACAAGCGCGCGCACGCGCACAAACACACACACAAACACACACACAAGCACACACACAAGCACACACACAAGCACACACACAAGCACACACACAAGCACACACACAAGCACAC
>JAUZST010074742.1:0-21311 GCA_034779995.1 Parotocinclus haroldoi
TGTGTGTGTGTGTGTGTGTGTGTGTGTGTGTGTGTGTGTGTGTGTGTGTGTGTGTGTGTGAGAGAGAGAGAGTGTATATGCAGTGGTCATGACCATGGCCCGAAGTCTAGGATACAGGTACTGAACGAAACTAGTCACAATTTTTTTTCGTCTCACCAAATCTGCACAGCTTTTGTTTTCTTTTTTTTTCGATTCGCTAAAGCAGTCAGGAACTGGGGAGGTTCTGCTACAGGAGGGCGTGTTCGCCCACTGCCTCGCCCTCGAGTTTCGGGGGTTTTTTCGGACTGCTCTTCCACACCGTTACACACACACTCACTCTGTCCGGGGCTTCGTTTTGTACTTCCCCTGTTCTTCCCCACCCAACTGGGACGATGTTCTATATTAATAAATAGAGAAAGTTTGGTAAAGAAATCGTTTCGTAAAGAAATTTTCTTAACCATTTTTTTTTTTCTGATTTTGTGCCACCTTCGATGACCCGCCAGAACATATATTATGCAGGGATAAATTTGGGCGATAGCTACGTGACAGGGCGAACATTGATCGAAAACAACATTCAGGGCCTTTAACTGACAGAATCCTGCCTGCGATGCTTTATTTTGATTTTACTTAAATTCTATTGGGACGTGATTTAAAAAAAAAAAGGGTCAGTACTTTCCCCCTCTCTGTGTTTCTGTCCGTTTAAAGTCCAACGCTGTCAGTTCCATTCAGAAGCAGCATAAACTGGTGATGTTAAAACCTCAAATCCTTCTCAGCACTGCTGTGATGTTTCAGTGCTTATAGGCTGGAGGCTGATTAGTCTGCTGGACTATGTGTAATAACTCCAGCAGCGCTGCTGTATCTGAGCCACTCGTACCAGTGAGACACACAAACACGTCACTCCCATATCTTAGTTTGTATTTTTATTTTTTTTACCATACTGCTCCAGGCGACTTGCTGAAGCTGGACCTGTTGGACCTCCAGCGCACTCCTTGTGTTTAGGACACACTTGTTGTGATTACAGGGCATCGAAAAATATTTATCTCAGTCTCTCACCGCTGCCTCCTCATGGCTCATTTGCACGTCTGCTGCCTTCCATGGACGCGTAAACGTCTTCAGAACTAAATATAGCCCTGCTTATAAAAATAGGCGCTTGTACCGTCGGTAATGTCCCACTGTGGAAAGTGTGCGGTCCATCAGAGCTTATCTGGACTGCCCTGTGGAAACAGATTTAATGTACTGCCCATCCCCCCCCCTCAGACCCGCATGGGTACACTCGGAGTTAATTAATTACAGGATCGACCTGACAACAAAATCCGCATTTCCATAGTTTCCACTGGCTTTCTTTAACTTGGACCACAAATGAAGGGTGTCAAAACTTTTTGCCCCCATATAGGCCCTTACTTTAAAGTAACAAAATGAAGGGCAAGAGACGAGGTGAAACATTTAAGTGTTTATTTTTTGTGATTATATATCTAAATAAAATATGTAATGCTGGTTATATGTAAGTAATTACAATTAAACAGAGAAGTTTATTGGGGAAAACTGTACAACTACGATGAAAGGAGGCTCTAGTTACCCTACTGGGTCGTCTCTAGCCTGGATATAAGACGAGATACGGTTGGGCATGGAGGCATACATCAGGGCCGTATCGCCCCTCAGCTGGGCCTGTAGATCCTGCCCACTTGTATATTGCCAGAGCTGGCATCCCAGCTGGTTCCAGAAATGCTTGATTGGTGATAAATCTGGCAACCGGACAGGCCAAGAAAACGTTCCAGACATTCCCGGGAAACCCATGCTGTTTCAACTGGCCAGTTTAAAGCCCCGCCCACCATGAGAGGCAATATGGGGCTGCCTGCTGCGTTGTTAGTGTCCCTTGTATCACTATTAAGAGTGACCGACCGTCATATGCAATGGCTCACCAGCAGTCGAGGCGGTGTGTCGCTCCACCGTGAGGCATCCCAAATCTTAAACAGAACGTGGATTCATCACTTTGTTGTCCAAAATCGCACAGATTCTTTGCTCTGTGGGCTGGACGGACAATAAAAAAAGGACCTCTTTCTTTACAGGGAAGTAGCTCAGTTCTGGTTTGTCTGGATTAGGTTTCAGGTCAGGTTTTTGTCCTCCATCAGGATGGCAGACCGAGACCTTTTGTCTGGGTGTTGGATTGAGGAAGCGAAACAAAGTTTAGAGTAACAGTGACATGACAAACAACGAAATCTAATCAGAGGGCCCAATCATTTAATTCGGTGAGAACAGGAGTGGAACAGGAACCGATGCCTGGGGAACTCCTGTAGTAAATTCCCTGGTGATTACAAATGAACCTTGTTCTCTTGTCTGGTACAATCGAACGGCTTTTGTAAGTCAAAGAGACGGGAATATTGTCACCTGAAAAGAATACATAAGTTTGATGATGGCTTCCATCTTGTTTTTTTTTTTTACATATTAAACATAGCATTTTCAAACCTAGTAGGCCTAGTTAAATGTTGAGTGGTTTTTAATCCATAAATAGAGTTCTGTGCAAAAGTATTAGGCCACCATTCATTTAGATTTGTTCTTGTTGTCATTAGAACATAACCAGTAAACACAGCAAACGAATACAGCCGCTATATTCTAATGTGGCGAGTATTTAGTATTTTCTCACTTCATCTGGAAGCCTGGCTGGGCTTTCTAGAAGATCTAGACGATCTTGGTGAGGAATGGTGTTTGAAGAGGGGTAGCAGCCAAGAAACCACTTTCATCTTCAGGGGAGCAGGGTGAAAACGGAAAGATAAATCCATGTTTTCGGGTCCCGTCTTCGACGACATACGTGATACGTGGTCGTGACCCCGTTGGATAAAAACATGGAATGTAAGGGTGGCCTCAGACTTCTGCACAGTACTAAATCCTGCTTTGTTTTATACCGGTTTGGTCGCCGTTTAATAGAGTCACATGATGAGAAAAGACATCTGTTATTCATGTTTAAACTTTGGTTTATTGCTTTATTTTTATAAGCACTTTTTAATATGAACTTCGCTATTATGAGGGACACCTGTGTCAGTTTCACCAAAAAAGGAATGGGAATACAAAAAAAAAAAAGAAAAGTGAACTGAAAATAACTGAGGAAAAAAGGGCAATTTTGTGGTTGTATTAACTGATGAGGTAAAGATGACACTTTAAATCATCCAAAGATCTGTTTCTGTCATTTAAAAAATGGATCCTGGTGTTTCAACGTTCTGGTTTACAGCTTTTGCTAATCCGTTAAACTTTCCGTCCATGAAGCCTAATCGAATTCAGCTCAGGCCATCAACATGGGTCTCCACGAAAAGGCTGTTACACGGTTCGAATTGAAAAGCTGATCCTCGATCAAGAGCTCCTAATTAAACAATTTCACAGAGCTGCTCGTTTTTCACTGATGGCCAACCGGGGACGTTTGGCAGCTCACCGACGGCAGGCATCAGCATTAACAAGAGAGCTTAATTAGAAGCACGAAGCACGACGAGCCTCGTCTTTCCTGGACCTTCGTCCTGCAGAGTTCACACACTCCGAAACTGGCGCATGAAGAGGGTCAAAAGCGGGAAGTGCCCACAGCTACCGGAGTGCAGCATTTGCATTTTAATTTGCATTTAACTGCACAACTGGAACTCCGATCCGAGGGTGAAGAAAACACGGCCGGGAACTGGTTTTGTGTTTTTGGATTCGTTCCACATTTCCTTTCCACATTCATTCACATCTCCTCCTCACTCCAGCACGACTCGAACGCGTCTGGAATGACAATGCTAGGAACATTAGTTCAGAATCCAGCGTTTCGCCTCTGTAACAACACCTCTTGTGTGCGAGAGCAACTTGTGTTCCATGCTGAGTCACAGCTGCTTGTTGCACAAGAGCCTGGTGTGATTGTGCAATACGGTGACTTGCTGTTCCGATTTGGCAGATTTAAAGCTTTATTTATATTAATGAGGATCAGAGAGAAGGGGTGCCATTACAGAGTCGGGATGTTCTCCAAAAAGTAGTGGCTTTGGTGTGCAGGATCATCAGAGATCCATCGTGTCAAAGGTTGAACTCGTGGTTCTTGGAACTGTCTGATCTGAAGAGAGTTAGGCTTTGAGTATTAATGAATTAAAGAAAAGTTCGAACTAAAGATTTTACACGACTCCTCAATGAATGAATGAAGACCAAAGTGTAGAAAGAAAACGTAAGAGTCTGAGATGGTGTGCTCCTGGATAGAAAGAACAACAGTTCCCATAATGCCCTGTGAGGTTATCTTTGGGTCACCTTTACAGGTTTTGTCAAAGTTGCCAAAAGTGTCTTGAAATCGATTGTTGGAGCATATAAAGAATTTACAAAGAATCAGCCTTCACAAATCCCAGTGGTACCTTCTGGTCTGGTCTGGTCTGATCTGGTCTGGTCTGGTCAGCTCTGATGGATGGGAGATGGATTTCTGCACCTGGTGCCGGACTTCCACGACCCTGACAGGGACCACCGGGTATAAACATGGAAATTCTACATGAGCAGCAGCCAGACCAGGGACCACATTTACGAAGGTGTGTTTTTTTTCTTTCTTTTTTTTTTCTCAACATCATTCTCTTATCTTCTTAAGCACGAGCTTTTTCCTTAAAAGCGTTTTATTCTTGAGAACATTCTATTTAACATTTTTATTTAATCTATCTAATGTTTTCCTAACCTTATGGTAGCCTCATACTTTTACCGAACTTTAAAGAGTTTAGCTATTAAAAATAAGGTCTGTGTAACTTTCCGTTTTCGCCCCACAATTACCGTATTTTCCAAGGATTTTCCCGGTTTTCCTGTCTTTCCTCCACCATCATCTCCGTTTCTTGTTTACAAAACCTATTTGAACATTTCGCTAAATAAAAGAACACTAAATAACAGAAATATGAGGAAATGTCAATTTAAAATCTCTCCAGCCTACATACAAAACAAGTCCGCTTTTCTTAAGATATTTGAGAACGTTGAGCTTCTTCATTATGAGTTTGTAATGGACCTTCAGACTGGCCCCAGGTCTCGAGCCCTGATCTGTAGAGCTGAGAGATGGACGTGTCTGCATTAATCGCTGTATAAACCTGAAAACTATAACTATAAAACGGATTCAAATCTATTAATCAAAGCTTGGATGAGCAGAGCAGCTCTGCAGGGGCCCATGATTGTTTGTATATTTATATATATTGTTCTATTTCAAACCCCTGAGTTTCTACCGAAGTGTCTCACCTGTTCTCCAGCATGTCAGGACCACAGCCCGGGTTCTATTGGTCCTTGGCTTGGCAGAGATCTGTCCTCAAGGACACTCCAGACATCTGATTGTGACTCCCACACACACTGTTTCAGCAAATTGAGTCTGAGCCTCTGACTGGTTCGTATTTCAGACAGATTAGATCAGGCCGTGTGAAATTTCAGCTTATATATACCGAGGGTCAGCGGGAGACGTCTTACACAACTATCCGAAAATATATTACATCCAAAAAATAGAGAGATCTAAAAGAACACACACTTTCCCTCGAGTGGCTCTTGTATGGCGCTCCACTCAGGGTTGCCAGGTGATCCTCACAAGTGGTTACGTCTGAACCGGCGCTGCCTGTCTGTTTTGTTCCGGCGCTTCTTTTTTTATCTCGATGTTGGAAGACCAGTTACATAAAAGCCACTTTTTAAAACATAAATTTGAATGACATGGCAGTCCTGGATGTGGTGGCCGAAACGTTGGGTCGCTGAGCATGACTCGTGCCTTCTTGGTGTCCGGGCCGGGTTGCCAGGTGCATTTTTTGTCGCTTGATGGTTGGTGCTCATTTATTTTTACGTAAGTTATTTATTAAATCATGCCCATGCATGAGGTAGTAGTTAAACCGCTCTCCCCATTCCCATTTCCGTTCCCATTTTGTCCCGTAATGGGCTGTGACATTTAGGTTTGGTCATTAAGAGGACGTCTTAAACAGTCAGAGATTAGGCCCTGGTCATCCGAATTTGAACAGGAAGTCTGAGTGGAGTCGCAGTAATGAATCAGACAGGCTACAACCTTCCGACTGGAAACGACGTTAATGGATGAGGATCTTCGCCGTTTCTGTGCACCTGGAACGTGGTCCCTGTCCAAAATCACACCAGGATTCTTTGCTGCTTGGGTTGGATGGACTATAAATAAGCCTGTCTTTCTG
This sequence comes from Parotocinclus haroldoi, assembly GCA_034779995.1. Classification (NCBI taxonomy): domain Eukaryota; kingdom Metazoa; phylum Chordata; class Actinopteri; order Siluriformes; family Loricariidae; genus Parotocinclus; species Parotocinclus haroldoi. The sequence continues at coordinate 6,117 of JAUZST010074742.1, forward strand.
TACAGGGAAGTAGATCGGACCGTTTGGCCAGATTACATGTCAGTAGCGCTCAAGTACGATGAAAAAAACCCAGAACAAATCAATCGTTTCTCTAGCAGAGAAAAACAAGTTTCTGCTCTTGTCAGTCCATATCCTGTATGATTTGGACGTCTGTTTGGGACGTCCGTTTTTACATTAAAAAAAAATCTATTCAGGTGATTCTGTGCTCATTCGTACTGTACTTCCTTCCTAGTTTCCCTGTTTGAACTGGGACATTAAAGTAACGTTACTCCGTCCTTTGATGAAGGTGTTGCTCGTCAGGACTCATCTTTTATTATCATATATTTAATTGCTTCATTTGCAGGAGATTCTACCGAACCAGAACTGAAAGTCTGCTGTTACACAGGAACAGCCTGCTCTCATGCTCTAATCAAAGAAAACACGGCGTTCTCTAGGAATTCAGAAGTCAAACCAAAACCAAAAGTATGTAGACACTTGTTTGTGCACATGCACCTGCCTTTACTCTCGCAGACAGCCAGTCACGCAGCGTGCGAAAGAACTTTTGTTCTGTAAATGACATGTACTAACTCGTACACTGCCAATAATGTTAGGACACTTTCGCTCCTAAAACGTCCTAAGGCTTTTTGCCTTTTTCCTATTTTTCAGCTCACGCTGAGGGAGGAGATCCATTTTTACCCTCTTGTGCCAGGGGTGAGCAAATACACATGCACCATGACATGCTAAAGTCTGCGTTGGCGGTCACATTAACACAAATGTGTAAGTACTGCATTCCGTAAGGATCTCATCAGAAACCCAACAAATTAGCGGAAGGTAAACGATGTTCACTTCTCACTTTTCAGCAGGTCCCAAAAAATATAGGTTGTTCAGAAAATAAGTCTGTGTGGCTGCTCCTCTGTAAACAGGATAAAAAAATAAACAGATCAGGATGGGTTTGGTTGAGAATCAACCTGAGAAACGGGCAAAATCAGCAGAAGACTTGCTATTATAAATTCTGTTTTTATGGCTTTCACTTGCTTGGATTACAAATTTTATGTTATGTTATTATTTTTATTATCGTTATACTGTTTCCATTTCATAGCCACAATCTTTCGTGTTTCCATTTGCTCTTGTCATCTTATTTTCGCTCTTAATGTTATGGCCATTTTTTTTCCTTTCTAAGCAATCGGTGCGTCCGGATTTATGGTTCAAAATGAATTTACCAAACAGACTGTGCAGTTCTTTTGACTGCTTCACAGAACGAATACAGAATGAACTTTACTGCTGAAATAAACTCTAAAGTGTTTATTGGATTCATATTGCTCTGCCATCAGCCTTACTTTTACTGCACTTCAAAAAAAAGAAAGTCTTCCCATCCATGCGTACCATGTGGGAAGCACATGGCCCCAGCCTTGCTCTGGAACGTAACCGAACGGGCCCTTCCTGGATTCGGGCGTTCACTAGATTGTGTCTGGGAGCCAAATTAGTTCCTGCTGTGAACCTGCTGAAGTGTGAACTACAGTAATATGCAGGTGATTAAATCAGGAGCGCTCGCCTGAAGTGACAGGGGGGCGTCCCGTGTTAAATGTTACCCCCTTACTTCCTCTCCTGGGTTCTTACGGCCTTCTTGTGATGATGGAAGGGGAGGAATGAAAGGCGCCCAAAGGAACGAGGACAGAGGAACGGGGGCTGAGTGGATCTGTGTAATAGAAGCACGGAATGGAATCGGTGCAAGCGTAGCTTCACGTGAAGGTCGCGCAATTTTTAAACACTAATCAGCCCAGGTATCAAAACTAGAGACGCGCTTGTAGTTTCGCTTCAGGAAAATCGAGTCAAAAAGTCGAGTTGAAGCGAGCGTTTGGCACTCCGGTGCTTCGTTCTCCTTCGCTCGCCTCTCCCTGCATCTCGCTCCCAACGCGTCGCCACGTCCAGCACGTTTCCAACGACGTTCTTAAGCCCTAACGTTTGAAAAACAGCCTCGGTTTGGGACTGGATCACAGGGGGGTTTGAGGCAGGCTCTTAACCAGCTTTCAAATCCCTAACCGAAGGCGAGTGAACAAGCGGCGAAACGCTGTGTGTAAAGAGTGCTTAATTACAGGAAATATCAGCAGAACGTTTAGCTTTGTGTCAGTGACTTGGGCAAAAACCACAAAGCTTCAGTTGTTGTGAAACGTGGCAACGTGCAATAAACTGTTAACGCTTCTCTGGGCTGCCTGGTTTGCTCTCGGACTGTCAAAAGGTCCATGTCTTCATTTACACCTTCATGAAAGCAGAAAGCTTTACAAATATTTCTACAAATCCGTATGGGCAGAGAGCCGTCATTATCGACTTATTTTTACAGGAGAGCCTGGGTGAAAAATATGTACTGCTCCAAAATGTAGGGGATATATCAAAATGAAATAGTCGCTCATGAATTTCTTTGCGAGCAGTGTGTTTAACAAAAGTGTAGTAAACTCCAAGCAATTAATAACCAGGGTTCTATGGGTATTTAATACGAAATATTTTCAAAGCTCACTTTTAATCCCTCTTTAATCCCTCCGAAATGTGAATACATCACAGTGTGGATTTCAGAATCTGGGCGTTTAAGATTTTAAAAAAGCAGCATCATTCACGCTCGTAACAGCCGAGAACAACGGAGCTATTGTTCTGATCTCAAGGAAATGCTGAAAATATGTTATAAGCCTTTGTTAGATTAGATTATAGGGCGCTGTTGTTTGTCACTGTAAATACTAGCGGTTCAACAATGAATCAATGAATCAGCACACGGAAATGTTCTGTATGTTACCTTTATTCATGAGTTTCCCCCTGAAACCTTTTCCAATCTGTACCAACTAGGACATAAAAGCATATCAGACAATCGCCCTGAATGCTTTATTTAGTTTTGCACATTTTAAAATCCATTCCTGGGTTTTCCTGTCGTCGTCGCGCAAATCTGGCCAGCAGATGTCGCTATGGCGCGGGGGCTTTAGAGCGTTTCAAATTCAATTAGTTCTACAGCAGCTGTAACGGCTTTATGTTGTTCCTGAGTGAAAATGCTGTGTGGGATCATTTCATGCTCTTCACAGACGCCCAGAGACGTTTATACCGATATGATCTGTAAGAACCTGTAAACACCCCCCCCCCAAATGTACGCCTGATTTGTAATTTTAGTGAAATGAAACGATCACAAAACTATTTTCCATTCATAGCAGCGGCCAGTGAAGCTGCGTCCTGTAAATACAGTAATAAAGTATTTTATCTTCGGCTACATTCTGGTTTTGACCTGAATCCCAGTCCGCACGATTCGATCTTGATCCAGAAGTTTAGAGGAAAAATCGCTGATCCCTGCCAGACCAGCTGTTAACAGGTCCCGCTTGCTTTTTATTGTGGACTCGTTTATAAATCTGTGCTACATTGATTCTCCTCTTACTGAGCTCTGTATTTATCCTTATCCGTACCGACGCTTCTATGGATTTCCATCTTGCTTACAGCGCAGTCTGCTTTCTATGGTGTGCTGTGATCAGATGTGATTCGAGGGCTTTTGGGGAGAAAATCCAATACTTTCTTTAGGTTTTGTTATTGATTGGAAATCGTGCCAATCAGCCAAACCAAAGACGACTGAACTGCGCTGGCTGATTCCTGTCTGTGTAATAAAACACATTTGTGTGGTTTTGCTTACGCAATCCCTGTCTTTTGTGGTTCTTTGTAAACTCTGGTGGGAAGCAGATTAGCAACGTTTACATGCACACAATGATCCACGTAACGTCTTTCTTTTTCTGTGTCTAAACATCTCGGCTAAACCAAGAGGTCTGCATTATATGCGTCAAACGAAGCCATTTGCAGCCGCTGTGCAGAGAACATACTCATCTACCCTGGGATGACGTAACACGTTTAAGGGTCTGTAGGTATTCTTAAAAAAAAACGTCTTTAAACGTGAGAAGTTGAAATGAATTTGGATGATTTCTTACTGTTCTGTTTTATATATATATATATATATATATATATATATATTCTTTTGCATATTGTTTTGAGCTTTTCTGTTCTTTTTCTTTGTGAATTCCTGCCTGTTTATCTTTTATAAACCCATCATTTTTGTTCCTAGTTGCACCACATTTAGACAAAGCTGCAAAAACAACCAAAATCGGTTGCCATGCACTTTACATTTCCATGGTTCCGCTGGTAGCGCTCTCTTTTTGGGACCGTGTACCCAGTCTGCAGTTTGAGATCCGCATGGGTCGCCCCTTCATTGTTGCCCAAATCTGGTATTCCCTTCCTCTCTCTTTACGTACTGTATCTTTTCTTTCTGAATTCAAATGTGCTTTAAAGACTCATCTGTTCCTGCTCTGGTTTCCCACTTCTTCACCGTCTTCACCGAGTTTTTGTTGAAAAAGTGTTGTGTACTTTATTCCGATTACTGCTGTAAAGTGACCTTGAGTTTGTGAAAGGCACTACATACATGGAACTTAATATTATTATAATTATGTTTTCTGCAATGATTCCATCTTAACCTCAGACTAATTTGCATTTTTTTTATTCCTTCAGCATTACCGCACAATTACTGTACGCCTTTAATTAAAGTAAAACATTTTTTAGGCATTATTAAAGAGAAAATGTTGCATGTGTAATTCCTAGGAAGTAAATCATCCAGGTGAACATCATCTGTTGTACGGTGATGCCATCGGAGCTGCTTATAAACCTTTAGAACAGGCCGAGAACAACGCCGCGTTTCATCAGATGGTTCCTGAGAAGGTTCCTGGGTGGTCATTTGAATAATTGTTTTATTAGTACCAAAAAACAAACAATAGCCAGTCCTGGTCCTACAATGTTTTTTTATGTCTAACCCAATCCGCTGTGTCATCTTATTGTGATTTCGTTGTTGGTTTGTGCAGTTCCACTTGTGCGTGTGTGTGTTTGTGTGAGAGTGGAAGCGTTTTAAGAGGGCAAGGAAAGAAAAAAAGTGCTACTCAATCAGTGTGATTCCTGAAGCATGACATTGCAGAGTGGAGGCGAAGTGGATTTCGGTTCCCACTGCGTCTCCACCCTTAGAGAGGCAGTTGGATCAAACTATAGACCAAAAAGCCTTTGTTCTTACAGGCGTGCTTTAGGAAAAAGGGCCAGAGTCCAACAGGGTCTGCTTATTTCCCTGCTAAACCTGGTCATTATCTGAAGGTTGAATTGGGTGTGTTTGAGAGGCGAAATCACCAATCACCAATCTGAGCTCCGTCCCGTCAGATCTGGCTCTGTGCTCTGAAGCGCCGATTCGGGGACCGCTCTGCTCCATGGATCTTTACTTCAGGCTTTGTTTGCCAAACTTGTCAGCCTTCCAGGCAGCGAGTGCCTGCATGATTAAACATCCGACTGTGTGCTTAATGGTTAGAGCGGGAACGCTTGCAGTGACGAATCTCTGGTGTCAATATTTACAAGAACAGAGTGCATCAGGGAAAACGTCTCTGACCTGGAGACTGAGACGGCAAACGTCACGAGATGCTCTGAGTGCCACTGACTGACGTGACGTTGGTGAATTAGGTGCGTTCAGTCAGAGTAAAGGACCACGGGCCGTCCGGTCGCCTCCTGATCGCCTCCTCTGAGCCCGTGAGTCTCAGCAAAGTGGTGAACGTGATCCGACTTAATCTGATCCATCGAGGTGTGGCTACGTGATCTGGCAGTTCCTGTGATTCCATGACAGGCCCATATGGACCACATTAGTGCCCTCCACTCCTACCCTCCCCCCTTTCCCTCCACCGGACGCTCCCTGCTTAACTGAACAGCTGAAGCAACTTCATTTATACTACATTATAAACCAGCCACCACAAAATGTTTGCCTTTGCCGTCCTTAAGCCAATTTGGAACATGTATTTGTTTAACCCTTGTACGTAACCCTTTAAGTCAGCGTGACCTTATAAGGGCTTTACACGAACGCCGTTGCTCCCAGGCTGCAGAACCTGGCACTTCTGCCGCAATTGTTCCCGAACGACGCGTCTAAAAATGCCGGACAGTGATAGGGTGCTATTTTTAAACAGGGCCCTGCGCTCTTTTGGGATGTGGAAAAACTGACCTGCCCAATTTTAAGTAACGTCTACTGATTGCTTGTACAGGTCCTAATGCCTGGAAACATTTATGGCATTTAGCAGCCACCCTCATCCACAGTGATGTGGCATTTTACCCGATCTGCCACTTCACTCGGCGGCGGGTAAAGGTGGCAGCTTGGCAGTGGTTCGTCTGGTCTGTAGTCCAGCACCTTAACCGCTACACCACCACAGTCGTTACGGGGCAAATTCGGTTAAAGCAATTCTTGAGTGACTCACCCTTTAATTGGTTCCAGTAAAAAAAAAAAAAAATTAATGGGTGCAAGGGGATTGACTCATATGCACCTAATCAGTGGTTCCCATTTGTTCTGCATCATCAGTGCTAATGACCAATTATAATTAGCATACTGAGCAATGGCGAGTAACTCGAGCTGATCCCCCTCACAAATTTCTCAGCCACACTCTCTGGATCACGCCGAGCCGAAAACCGAAAGGTTTGTTGTGTTTCCACTGAGGTTTGGGGCTTGGTGCTCAGTCTTAGTTTTCATCTTTTGATCTTTTACTGATAAGGGAACCAAGACGGTCTAAAATTGGTCCGCTGTGAGATGCGATCCCTCCAGCAGTTCCTGGGTCCGCCCTGGGGTCTCTGTCGAGAAGAACATCTCCCCTGGGATCCATCTTTGTGACAAACTTCCTCGAATAAGCCCAACAGCCATATGCAGGATCCTCATTTGGACACACAACCTTCCCAGGACACCATGACCAGTACGATCCCTCAGTTTCGTGAGGCAGGTGGCTTGCCAATGTCTCATGTGATCCCTTTTTGTTTTGTTACCTTCTGGTTCTTTCCTTTCTTTCCTTACTCTTATAGATAGTGCTGCCGGAGTCTACACTTAATTCAAGTCTACACTTCAATCAATTCAGTATCATTCATTCAATCAATGTATTTTGTGCTCTTAACAATAACTAACTGCATATTCTGTTTTCTCTAAAAGACCTTGTTGCCACCAGTTACGCCCCACACACCACCATGTTCCTCTGCTACAGCTCCACCCAAGCTGTACCTCCATCTTCAGCTCCAGCTCTCAGTTTTATACTCTTCATGATAGAGTGTGTATATATATATATATATAAAAAGATGCTCTCTCTGTTTATTCATTTAGCTTCTTTTTAATTAATCCACTACGATTAGTACTTATTCATTAGATCTCTTACATATAACATCTAGGCCTCCCAAGTAGTCCCTTTTTGAGTCTTGGTCCTCCCAAGGGTCTTTCCTTTAACGTTTGGGGAGTGTTTTCCTTGGCCCTGTCGCCCCAGGCCTGCTCAATTTAGGACTGGTCCTAGATAAAAGACGGATTGTAACGCGTGCCTCGAGACAGTGGTGTCTCAAACTGTGCTGAGAAATAAATCTTTGATTTTGAACTCGTAGGAATGTAGACCGACCGGGAACGAACGAATAAAATTGCTTCCAGATCATTCACAGACAAACTGTATTTGGGATTAAAATAGCCCCATGCCAGATCCTATACCCTGTCCTGCAAACACGTGTTTGTGTACAGCAGACTTTGGTGCTCGAGCTCGTGTGATTGCGTAGGATTTCCCTGTCTATATCCTGTTATAATTGTCGCACAGCTGCCCTCTGTTGGCATGAAAACAACACGGTATTCGCAGCAGGGTTTGTGCTGCGAGACGCCCAGTGTTATTTGGAACCGTTTCAAGCCGCAGGTCACAGAGCTGAACATATAGGGCACCTACCTAAGACTTCCTCACATTCCAAACGTTCAAATGCTGCAATATTAATCATTCAGTTTGGTGGGGTTCAATATATGGGCGGAGCAAATGATCCAATTTGTGGATGCAAACCCCATGCTGTTTGCATTATTAATTCATTATTAATCAAGTCTGCGCGGCAGATCCGCTTTAAAACCCAGACACCGAGCTAACAGACACTCGTTAAAGCCTGGGTGTCGCCGAGTGTCTAATGCACCATCGTGTGCTCGTTAATATTGCAGGACGAACGATGAAGGCTCGCTGGATGAACGGCTTTTATCACGACACTGCCGTCTACGTTTCAGGTCCGGACCACATTTAGAGGTCAGCGTTAATCTTTCCTTTTATTAGTACAGGATGCACATGCGACGCACAGGCTTCAGCGAATTAAAATGCAGCCATAAAACCATGTGAAACACATTACTGAGGCTTGTAATAGAATGATTCTGGCATGGTTACCCGTGACTGGACATAATGGCTGCGTTTCAGTATTGTGAGTAACGATTCCGTAATAAAAGCCGTCGTTTTGTCTTTTTGCATTTTTACCCCCATGGTGCCTACCTTATGGGGGAACACTGTGTTTTGTTTTTTTTTTTAACCAGGACTAAGTTCAGCCTCTGTACCAGACACCTGTGCCAACATGTCAAGAGCAGAGGGCACGGTCTGTTGTGGTTAGGATCCTGACCCAAATGTTGAAGGTTCGAACCCCGCCAGTGTCGAGCTGCCACGCTTTGGCTCTTGAGCAAGCAAATGTGCTGTAACTGTGTTTCAGAGGAGTCCCGACAAGAAACCCAAAGCTCCTGAAGCACCAATCAGAGCTCCAGACGAGAATCGAGCAGGCTCAACCGCAGCCAGCTGGCAGGAGCTGATGAGCAAACGGTGCGAGACGAATCACGGGCGCTAGAGGAGAAGGAGAAGAAGACATCGGCTGTGTCAAACAGCTGCTCGCTGTGTGCAAAAACACGCTTGAAGCTTCCTCGAAACGTTCCCTCGTTACGAGGCAGCAGCTTTCGCCCTTCCGTCGTCTTCTACGATCGTATCGTGCAGAGATTAGCTCGGCCCACACGGTCCGAATTCACGCTTCCAGAGCCGTTCGTACCGTGTTGCGTTCGCCCCATTTGCGTCCTGCAAAACAAACGGGGGTTTCTGCAGAGCACAGAGGCTCATTGATGGAAATGTTTGCAGATCACCACGTCCACGATCGAGCAAATCTTTGGAATGCGTTCCCTCGGCCCAGCTTACCACGAAGCCACGCTTTTTTCTCAGGGAAAAAAAAAACCATTTCTAATCTGATCCGAGTTCGGGTATTTTAGTCCGTTTGTCTCCTCTTGAGACGCTCCTGTTGTATTTATGTTCGGCCACCGATCTTCCGTTTGTGTACATCGGGAGCTCAGACAGTGCTGCATTATCAGAAGGTGTGATGCGTGTCTGACAGGTGTGTGTGAGCGCGTGTGTGTGTTAACCACCATTAGCTTTCCAGAGTCATCAATCATGCTGCATCTGTGGAAAGAACCACACTCTGTGTGTGTGTGTGTGTGTGTGTGTGGCTCAAGAGAGAAGCTGTGCAAATGTCTGACAGTAATGAGGTTGTGTGTCTGCCGGCCTGTTTACACAGAACCAAGGAGGTCTACAGCGTTTCATATAAACCGGGTGTCTATCAAGTGTCTGTCCAAACATGATGCATTTGCATTTCTATAAACAGGACGTAATAGCAGGCCTTCGTTAGCCTACTGTTTAATTTAATGTCAGGCCGCTCGGGGTTCAGCTCGGACACACAGGAAGTACAAACCTCACCCGTTTACCGTTTTACTGCATTTAATAAAGATCTAAGAAGGATATAAATAAACCTGGAGCTCTACCTCCTGTTACTGTAGTCACATCAAGTCTGCGAGTTTCCGAAACTGTCTGTAGGTGTGCTGGATAGGGGTCCTGTCCACGGCGTCTAGGACTAAAAGAAGGTCCAGCACCAGGTTCCACCCCATAACTCAGTCGAAACCCAGCAGGGAGACAGAGAGGACTTTAATTTTTGACATCAACGTATACTGTAGTGTTTCTCCGTGGATTTTTTACTCGTCGTGCCACAGCCGACGCCCCATTTCAGACCGTTCGCCAAGTCCAGATTCTGAACGTTGCCCGTTTTGTCTTCTCAGTAAAAACAAACGATTCGAAGGCAATTGAACTCCTTTTAAACGTAATATTAACTTTTTTGCCAAAGGTAAGATTATTTTTGAGAAAACGTTCGCTTAAAAGACACACACGTCCTTGAGTTTTGTACTGACGGGCGAAGCCGTGGTGACGGTGCCGCTGATTTGTGGTGCAGACGTTACGTATCAGTTCACTATTTTTTAAATAGCTGCTTCCTCCTTTCATGTTCGTCTCTGCTGGTTGCCAGGTTTGGGCGCATTGAAACAGAAACAATCCCTAAAATCTTAATAAGTACAAATGTGAACACTTAATGAATAAAAAAAAGAACTGATTTTGGCTTCATTCTAAGTCAAGTCTTAAGTTATGAATAACAAAATATTCCGTCTTATTAAATATTCCGAACAAATTGTAATAGGTCTTAGATCTGGACTTAGATTAGAGAACTGTACTGAACTATAATCGAAATGATTCTATTTTACTTGGAAATTCTAACAGTTTTCTATTTTTATTGTTTATTTACATTTATATTTACGACATTTTAGCAGACGCCCTTATCCAGAGCCAAGCCATTGTGGGTTAAGGGCCTTGCTCAGGGACCCAACAGTGGCAGAGGTGGGATTTGAACCCTGGACCTTTTGGTCCGTAGTCCAGTATCTTAACCCCGAGGCCACCACGGTCCCCTATGTATGTACGAGCAGCGTATTATTATTGTTTCCCTGCCCTGTAGTTACACAAAGTAATCAACACTGTGCATCCACGAGCAGAGGTGGGAGTTAAAGAGCAGAATTTGTCATTCACATTTGGACTTGCGACTATTCTGTTGATGTGTTTAGAGACTTTGTGTTTGTGTGAATGACTGGTTCACTTGTGGATCTTTCGTGCTGTCCCTAATGCTGGCAAGCAAACGTTTTGGGCGTTTAAATCCCTCACCAGTCAATCGTGTTTCCAGCGGTTTTGCCTTTAGCTTGCATGCAGTTTCATATTGATCTATATTCCAGGACACCTGCGTGCGATTAATTAACGCCCAATAAAAAGACAAACGCAAGCAGAAAACCAATAATCCAACCCAAAGAGATGGGGGTCTGCTCCTTTTTATTCATCTATATAATAGAGTAACAAGGTATTTACACATGCAGAAGCCCAGCCCATAATAAATATCGTACAATTAGCACTTTTACAACAAAGTTCTCGTTCGTATTCACAGGAGTAAAAGCCAACATGCTGGTATTTCTGCACACACCAGTGGAGCGGTTTTTAAAGGTTTGCATGGTAAATGAACATTTTGCCTTTTGAACTTTGCTTGCCGTCTCAGTTTCTACCAAACCGCCGACGCGCCAACGCTTTAAAAATGGGATTAAAAATGTCCACAAAAGCCGTGCACCAGGTTGCCTCACGCTGACGTACCACTTAGTAACGCTAGTAGTAAGTAGCATTTCCGCCATTTTGGCTCTACAGTATTATTACTATACAAGGTCCTGCCCCTTCAAATCAATGCAGCCAGAGTTTCTCCCACACAGTTTATTCACCCTGGAAGTCTGAGATGCAAAATGGCTCACGATTGTGAATTAAAATGTCTAGTGTGATCACGCCTTTAGTCTGAATAATGGTGTGCGTGTGTGTGTGTGTGTGTGTGTGTGTGTGTGTGTAGAGATACTGTCTTCAGATTTGGACAGTACGAGTGTAAACTTGAGCATGTATGGCAAGTCTGTCCACTTAGGCCTCCAAATTTATGTTGAGTACAGCCTCTCAATCCAGCGCTTGTGTGTGTGTGTGTGTGTGTGTGTGTGTGTGTCCCCGCAAGTGTACGTTGAGCCCTTCTACCTATACATGGATATTCCCTGAAGTGAGCCTCAGCCACACAGTGCTGTGATTCTGCTGACACGCACCTCGGCACACAGCTACCTTCTTTTCCTCATGCTGGTCTCCAGCCGGCCGAGCTCTTCATAGGTCTGGTAGAAGAGCTCCAGCTCGCGGCCTCCCCAGCCTCTCCAGACAGCCAGGCACCAGGCCATGTTTTCGTTCCGAAAGCCGCACACAACAGTGTCCTTTGCAACCAGCGCTGCGTCCACCAGCTCCCTGAGAAAAGGGGAGAGAGAGAGAGAGAGAGAGAGAGAGAGAGAGAGAGAGAGGGAGGGATGAGGAGACGCGAGTAAACGAGCGTGTTCTTTAAAACGCTCGAAATAAATCATGTAGACTCTTCCTAGAAATGCAGGTCGGCCCTTTCAGAGAGGCCATTGAGAAGCAGAGGTGGTTGAACTGTTGGAGATCTTCCCTCCTGCCAAGCGCCGAACTTGAATAGAATCCACTTGACCCAGCTAATCAGGACACTGCCGCGGTTCAGCGTTAGACCCAGGCGGGCCAATTACGGACTTCAGATCAGCTTCTAGACGGCAGTAAAAGCAGACTGCCGAAACGTTTATTTCAGAATCAGCTCTTAATAGGATGTTTAATGGAATTTCCAGGGATGCTTCCCATGTCGAACCGGAATCCAAGATCCAGTAGTTTATCACAGGTCATCGGATCAGAGCCTGTGTTATCGTACAAGGCCGTTTCCCTTAACAGTCTAAGATACAAGGCTACCAGGCTTCCGGCTGGTCTGGTGCCCAAGCGATGGGAGACTGGAAGGGAGCCGAGAGCTGAGCCACAAACTGGTCTCTGGTCCAGTCTACGCATTCACAAGATAACAAATACATAATAAACCATCGTTTTAAAAAGATCACACACATAGGCACGGTCGGGAGGTGCACAGTCAGGAAGGGAAGGGAAGGTCAGACTCATTAATGCCTTGACAAAAATGGTGGAGAAATGCTGTGATATCGAGCCGTTTCTCCATGCAAATTCCTCATGTGAAGGTGTTGTGCAGAAAAATGCAAAATGCAGGAGTCATAACTGGTGACCACTGGGGTCCAAACATCATTTGGCTCAACAGGTCCAGTGCTGGAATTGCAAGCTAGTTAAATTCGTCCCTAAAGCCAAGCCTGAGCAAACTAACTATGTTTTTCTAAATGTCAATCAATTTGAGTCCAGAGATTAAAACGGCTTTATTCCGAACGGAAATCCGTCGATATCATGTGGCCATTTAAAAACTGAATTCATATTTTCTCCCAAGGGGATTCAGAAGCAGAAACTCCGACGTTGGAGATCCTCAAAACGCCAAGACGTCCAGGGGTAAAAACGATCCTTTCAAGACACTTGCAGAATCTCATAAAACAGCCCTCTGGGGAGCAGCGATTGGTTGATATGGAATGTTCAATGGACCGTGTAACGTGGGATTAATACTTAAAACATCCACCCAAAACCATCCATCCACCATGGCTCGTTCCTGAGCCTGGGTACAAACATCCGGGTTTAGCTCAGCCCTCCGCGTGTTGTTTACATAATGGCATTATGGAAAATCAAGCTAAAAATCATCCATAAACAAATTAAGGGCAGACGATTCCAGTTATAAACTAAACAAAACAAAAAACACTCTGCTCGTTTTCCATTCGATTTTTAATATACAAGAACAATAAGATGGGTTCCAAAGTTTAGAGTTTTTACTCACATTTTGGCTGCTTTTCTGGTCTCGGCTGTTTGCAAATTGAGCAAATTTCCAATAGGATCAAGGCTGATCCCTGAACTGCTCATGTCTGTATTTTAACAGCTACGATTGAAGTCGCTTCTGTTGGTTTGCATCCTGAAGCGAAAAGGGCTCAGTGGAAAAGCACCTTGAGATCCCAGACAACCAACCGTTCACCACGGTGGAAAACCGGAACTTCCACACATCTGGGGGGCTTGCTCAGCACAGTCACTACCGCAGACCGTGGACGGCCGTTGACGTGAGGAAGGAAAGAGTGAGTGTGCGCCCATAATTACGACTTTGGAACTATGAGGAGTCCTGTCTGACCACTGTCTGAAAGCCCCAGAGATTCCGAGTAAGGACGGGGTGTGGAATATAGAGTTTCATCTAAATTTACTCCCAATACTTTCTCGTTATGAGACGTATACTTAAGCACAGGGACAATTACGGGGCAGCCGATCATGGACAGCATTAACGGTTTTATTGTGGACTTAAGAGAAGCCCGCGTTTAAAGAGAGTCACTGAGAGAAAAGGAGGAATGGTTCGGTCCGGGCCTGAGAGCAGCAGAACCTGAGTCACTGATCTGAGAGTGAAAGCTTTCCTGTTAGAACACTTTATGAGCCAGAACGTGGGAATGCTGCACTGATTACTGGGCTATTTGTGGTGGATGATCTCAGTGATTTAGGCTTAGGTTCCCTTTATGGGTCTTGTTCATCCCCAAGATTTCTTACTTCTCACATTTAGGGAGATTTTCCTTGCCACTGTCGCCGTAGGCTCGCTCCATTCGCAATGCGGCTCTAGAGATTTGTAAAGCTGTTTCGAGACGACGCTCTGAAAAGTAAAAAGTGCTACAGGAATTCATTTGAACGTGTATTTTTTGAGACCAAGTTACGTTTTGTTAGGGTTTTAACACAGAGGGACTTGTTTATTTTGAGCTAAATTGATTTTAGTCGTATATCGTTGACTACCTGTACCTCGAGGCTCGTTGTGTAATTTGCTGAGTAAGGTTCACGCTTTATCGTATATTCACGATGGACAAGGTTAAAAGCTCCCGAGACAAAGGTCTGCTTGCATGTTTGAGCTGGTAGTAAATTCAGGCTCCTGCAGATGGCCTTACACCAGGATGATCGGGCGAGAAATACCCATGCGCGGCGGGATTGACAGACTGAGAAGAGGTGGTACAGTGCGGCGAACGTCTCGTACGATGCGTGCGAATAGGAGAGATGGCGTTTGGGTCTGTCAAAGGCCATAGTGAAAGAATTAGCTGAATTTGCAGGAGGTCTGTGGTACGGTCTGCCAGATGTGAATCCTCGAACATCTGTCGTGACACCAGAGAAGGCCTTGGTAAAATCTGGCCGTCCTGCGCAATTCTTTGATGCAAAATATTGGAACAATGATGTTGCCTACATCCAGAAACTTGTCTGCCATTAGCTACGTTTCAGTCGCAGATCCCGTCTCTCTCTCTCTCTCCCCGTCTCACCCTCCCTCTGTCTCTCTCCCTCTGTCTCTCTCCCCCTGTCTCTCTCCCCCTGTCTCTCTCCCCCTGTCTCTCTCCCCCTGTCTCTCTCCCCCTGTCTCTCTCCCTCTGTCTCTCTCCCTCTGTCTCTCTCCCTCTGTCTCTCTCCCTCTCTCTTTCCGTCTCTCCCTCTCTCTTTCCGTCTCCCCCTCCCTCTCCGTCTCTCCCTCCCTCTCCGTCTCCCTCTCTCTCTCTGTCTCTCTCTCTCTCTCTGTCTCTCT
>JAUZST010074753.1:0-21309 GCA_034779995.1 Parotocinclus haroldoi
CTCTCTCTCTCTCTCTCTCTCTCTCTCTCTCTGTCTCTCTCTCTCTCTCTCTCTCTCTCTCTCTCTCTCTCTCTCTCACTCTCTCTCTCTCTCAGCGCTCTCACACGGTGATGGATCACACTAAGACCTTCCGAAGACTTTTAACGTGAGCAAACTACA
Source organism: Parotocinclus haroldoi (assembly GCA_034779995.1). Classification (NCBI taxonomy): domain Eukaryota; kingdom Metazoa; phylum Chordata; class Actinopteri; order Siluriformes; family Loricariidae; genus Parotocinclus; species Parotocinclus haroldoi. The sequence continues at coordinate 160 of JAUZST010074753.1, forward strand.
CGTCCCGTCATAATAGTACCGTTTACACCTAATCCGCGCACAAGAGTAACAGAGCGCTAATTGAAGGGGCGTGGCCTCATACACGACAACAAGCAATTAGTGGAGTGTCTCCCTAGTAAAGCGCCGTGCAGGTGGATCCCATGTGAGCCAGCCTTCACTACACACAGCTCTTACCTCATCCATATCGTCATGCACATATCACAAGGGAGAGATAGAGAAAGAGAGAAAGAGAGAGAGAGAGAGAGAGAGAGAGAGCCCTCCCTGTCCCTGCTCCGCTAAGGTGCCCGGTCGCGTACTTGTGCACGCCGTTCACGCCTTTTCAGAGATCAGAAGTCTACACGTCAAGTTAGCGACGTCTAGCGGATCTTTGCCGCCATTGCACCCGGCTTGGGTAGTCGTGTAAGCATCGTGCAACATCAGACGATGCTTTCAAACTGCTTGCCCTTGTCAAGGTACTACCTCAATTACGTTGTAACAGGCACCTAATTTGGGTCGACAGTAATCTACAATTTGACTGTAACCTTGACGGCCTGAATGTATTACCCATGCTTCGTTTGGAACTTCAGAGAACACTTAGGTTTATCATAAGCTCATCTCACACACACAGCACACACTCCCTCGTTCCCGGAGGTGCATCAGTTAGAGCTAGCTCAGAATAAAATAACCTCCCATGTTGGCAGAGCAGGGAAAGAAGTTCACCTTGTCCTTGTCATTTTCAGCCCTGGATTTTCCTGACAGGCAGCTTTGAAAAATATAGACAGATCCCAAAGACTTCTCTGACAAAAAGCATCATAAATTACCTGAAAGGAAGTATCAGTTAATGATCAGGGCATGGTTCTTCAATATTATCTCCAAAGGGCATACAAGATGAGCCAAGCTCAATTAATTAAATGTTGGGAGTTAGGGGTAGAATAAAGACCCTTGATCTAAAACAGGGATGCTAAGACTTGCCAGAGGACCTAACAGTCAAATGATAACATTTGTTTCTGTAGGGCAATCACTAAACTTTTCAGCAAGCCACCCCTAACCAAAGGATGCATCCTCTAAAAATGCTTGTTGAAGCAGTAGCTTTTAATGTCATGATGCCTTGTGACTGTCAGTATGCCAGGACAGACGAGGCAGCAATAAAATTAATGGACCCAAATGAAGATTGCAAAGTAACAAAGTAATGCAATCTCATTACAAAGTGTCTTTCTTGGCAGCAGATAGTTTCATTAGAAGATGTGAATTAGGGAGATACTAGCACATTTTCAGAACTGAAGGTGCAGCCATTGATGGCTTGGGTAACAAGATTTATCTGCATCACCATATGGGAGCAAAGCAAGCAAGCTATCAGATATATGAGAAAACCTATTAAGATCTGCGCTATTACAAATGCATTATTAAAACTCTTGGATGACTTGACATGCTGTACATGTATAAGTTACAGAGGCCATTTCAATAACAGTGCTGTTTAAAGGGTTCAATTTAGTCCTGTCCAGCATGGCTCTGAGTTGTTTCAAGTTTGGTATTGTCTGTATTTGTATATATTCAACCCCAAAGTTTGTATTCCTTGACCACCTAGCGTTGAACAGTGTAGAGATGCAGCAGTGCTCAGTTTAATGTCCATCCAGATTCTCTATGGCTTATGGGTATAAGATGCCCACATGGCAGTTTACTGAACAAAGGATAAAAACAGTTTAATTTAGATTTACTTAAATAAAACTGCTCTTGAATTCTGTAAAGAAAGGTTTAACAAAAGGTCTGCACCGGTTTCCTTCCAGTTCTCCCACTTACGTCCCACATTCCAAATACATTGCTTACAAAAATGAGAAGATATTTAAGTAGGTGATATTTCATTTTTGTGAGCAGTATATTTCTGTTAGGTCACCTGCATATTGACACTTGTAATCAAAACCACCCACTTTAAGTGGCATTATGGTAGTGTGTACAGAATTAAATATAGAAAGAATATTTATGAATACATCGAAACAATACGTTATATTGCTATCATTTTTAGTTTAAATGAAAACCACTGCTCAGAAATTAGGAGCATCCCATTGACTTGATAACCTTTAATAAGTGATTCTGTTAAGTGCTGACAAGCTTTTGACAAGCTCTTGTAAAATCTTTGCCCATTTTATCAATGTTTTATCTTTTTTTCAGCTCAAATGTTTGCAGTTGTTATTTTTATCTCACCAAATAGTTTCTATTGGATTTAAAACTGGAGACTGAGAAGACCACTCCAAAACAGGACTGATTTTGTAACCAAGCTTTGGTTGACTTGGTAGTGTCTTTGGACACATTTATCTTTATGGAGAGTCCAATTTTCAATAAAGGTTTAAGTTCACACATTTGGTGCTTTTGTGAATCCATTATGTCAGTCACACGGTGAAGACAGCACAAAAGCATCCCCACCTCCCACTTCTTGATCAGGAGTGGTGTGCATTGTGAAGTCATGAAGTTGTTTGCTGTTAAGTGATCTTCTTACAGTAGACACATTTGTCCCAGCATATATCGGATCAATCTGCAAGTTTTTTGAAATAACAAGTTATTTTCTTTATGCTTCTGATAAGGTGGCTAAATTCACCAAGATGGCTTGATGAAATGTTTGTCGTTCTTCCATGGCCAAGCATGCTGCTTAAAACCATTGTTCTTTAAGTGCAATGAATTGATCATCTCTTTCAGCTTATGTCACAATGAATTAGGTTTCACTATGGTTACAACACAGTATGAACGCATTCCTCAAGCAAATTAAAGGTTCTTTTTAAATTAATGGGTTAGGCACAGTTTGAAACTGCAGGTGAAAGAGAATAGCAGTACATTGTAAATCATCCAACTAAAATACTTGATTTTTTTGCTGAATAGTTTATAATTCTAAATACTTACTTTCTTTGGGATATTGAATATTTCTGACTGCACATGTACATCTGTACAGTGCATGCCCTCTCCCTTTCTCTTCCTTTCTTTCTCCCTCTCTGTCTATCTGACTATAAATATTCCCTTTGCTATTTTCTCTTCTAAAAACTCATTTCCATTAATTCACTGACCTATATACATATCACCACTTTGCCTTCTGCCCCAGCTGCTCTTCCTGTATTTAGTGGTCATCCTCTGTCTTTAGCTCTTCATACTGCCCCTTTTTCCACCCTACATTTCTTGGCCATGGTCTCTTCTTTATTCCCACTCTCTCTAGTCTGAGTAAAGAGGAGCTAATAATAGCTCAGGGTGGAGGCTCAGAGTGGCTAGAAGACACAGTCAGGGATGTTATCACATACAGTTACAACAAACATACATACAAAACTACGTATTTAATTATAATTTCAAGGACATTACAAAGCCACACAGAGTGCATTTATTTATATAGATTTAAATTAGGAAAGGGTCATGCTGGCTTTGTCAAGGTCAGAAGCATAATTGTGATATATACCCTGGATATAATGAGACATCAGAGACGAAGGTCGGGCCATATTTCAGAACCAAGGAAACAAATCAAGTCCTGATGGGCATTGATGGAGTTGCTGACTGCGGGATTGTATCATGATATGAAGTGTGCATATTGATATATTATATATGCCACAACTACGGCACTGTGTCACTACATTTCCCAGCTTACATCACATCTGCCGCGTCATTTCTTTGTCAAGCACTTTATCATTCTCCCAGTCCTCCTTATTGCATTCAGCTGTGTCTAGTTTATGTTTCATTAGTTATTTAAACATCACTCTTTTCACTGTTCGGAGTATTTTGTTCATGTACTTACATTATTAACCCAGGACTGGTTTTGCCCTGTTTAGTCTCCTGAATGTCATCTTCATTTCAGTGTTTTCTGTTTATTCACTTTGTTGCTTTAGTGAGTTGTTTCAGAACTAGTGTTTATTCCATTTTTGCCCTGCTTTGCTCTACTAAGCTTCACTTTTATGGCTGTCTGCATCTGTCTCCGAGTTTCTGCCAAATATGACAGAATACTTAACCCACAGGGACAGCAGAAGTCAGTTTTGCACCAGTTACATTTGCTGTGAGTGATCAGTTGCTGGGTTGGCAACTGCAGCTGACAATGTTGTTGTCAGACCCGACCACAAGCTAAGCTCCACTTACCTTATCCGTCCAGAATCCCCCCCAGCCTCAGGTATGGGAATTTGTTTCTCCGACCCAACCTGAGAAATACTATGGTGAATCTTGCAGAAATGGTGCACTTCCTGGCTAGCAGTGACTTCAATCTGTATGCACAATCTTCCTCCTTACCTGTACCCCCATTGACTGTACTGTAATGATTTGGGACTGTCAAGAGGAAAAAACACACAATTTCAACCATTTCCTGGAGTCTTTCCAGATTGTATGTTATCCCATCCCAGTAGGACCACGTTACCACTATGTTTCTACCAAAAAGGGTGCCAGCCCTATCTCCAGCCTCATCTTCAGTCCAGAACCCTGAGTATGTCCCAGTCAAGGATACTGACCCACTTTCAGTAGCACATTCTCTTTTTGTTCCTGTCTCTGCTTCAGTCCTTGTCTTGGTGTTAGTGCTGCTGGAAATTTTAAATACAATTACTGAACACTCTATACATCTATACATCTATATAATGACACATATACCATATTGCCCCACCTTGTCAGAGACAACAGCTAGTGATGTATTTTGGTTCAAATGGTTGGATTTGCTAGCATTACATGAGTGGCACTATAGCACATGTGATTAGTGCAGACTCCTCACAGCTCTAAGATTCAGTCCTGACCTTGGAGTCCACCATTTTGAGTTGCAAGTCTTCTCATGTATCTGTTTGGGTTTACTCTGGCTGCTCCTCCAACATTCACCAACAATTATCCAACAAATGCATGTTTAATTTCATTGGTCTGTCTAAATTGGCCCATGACTAGTGGCTTAATATAATCGTGTGCCTGTCATGAATATAGAAATCGATGCTGACACTGATGCTGGTAATAAACAAACAAACAAATCCAGCAGGACACTGATCTAAAAAAACTGTTGGTTGTCAAAAAACGTTCACTACTGAAGAAGAATTCATACTGTAGCAGTAAAATAGATATGAAAGCTTCAAAACAATTATTTAAAGACCAAAAAAGTTTAAGGGATGCTGACTGTCCTGGACTTTCCTACAAAAACATCTGACCTAAACCACTCTGAGAATATATACTGATATTTGAAAAAGAGAAAACAAGCATTCAGTATGATTACAATATGTTCTTTATAATATTGGGAAATAATACTGGAACAATATGGATAATCATTTTGCACAAGCCTGTGGAGTTTGTTTTTTGTTTGTTTGTTTATGTATTTAATGTCACAGCAGCATCAATTGCTTTTCCTGACAGAAGTAAGGGTACATCAGTACTACTTAAACACACTCACTGGTTTCATTTTAGAGTGACCCTTTAACTTACTGCATGTCTTTGGAATACGGGAAGAATTATGGAAAGAGTATTATCAGGAATACATGCTCAAATGCAAGCTGTCATACCAAATACTAACAGATTTTTTTAACAATTGTTATGTTGCTTATATTAATTGTAACGCAAAAAAGATTATATCAAATTTTTTAAAATCCAAAAGCACCCTTAGACATCTGGCCTTTTACTGAGGGATATCATAATTGTGAACTGTGGCATGAGATGGAGCATAGCCTGATGAACAGGGCCTCTTGGTGTGTGTGTGAATATGACGTAATACCTCAGTCCAATAACCACTTTCAGAGTGTTTTAGTCGTTTGAGTAGATATGTGTCTGTGGTGCATTTCTTTCCACAAATAGCTCAAATCACTGTTGTCCCATACATGTTGTTTAATGTACATGATCAGTGTATGGTCTATTGCTTTGTATTTACTGTTTCTTATTCATCAAATATCTTATTCATTAAAATAATGTTAAAAAAGTGTTAGTCTTTTCTTAATATTAACAATAATATATCTTTGAAATGTAATAATATATTTTACAGTAGACAAAATAAGATAAGAAGTAAGTGAAGGATTGTCCGCTGGAACGCATGATTGTATAATCTGCAGTCATACTGGTACCTCCTCCCTGGTTTGTTTATTTATTTCATACCATTAATTCACTTAGGATATCATCATAGGGTCACATGACCAGGGAAAGAAATATGGAATTTTGGGGATATAAGAGGATCCTGTTTTGGGATGTGTTAATACCCAAGTATGCGGGACAGAGGCATCCCACGGCGTATAATAATAATGGGGAAATAATATATAACCAAACTGAAAAAGGGAAAAAAGGAGTGAAAGGGTCTCTAACATATGAAAATAAAAAGGTGAAAAGGCGCGACGCTGTGTTGCATCCCAGGTGGGAGCAGCGCGCAAATAAATCGCGGTGAACGCCAGGGGGCTGCCCTTTACGGCCGGATATGTTGTTTGGCGCCAATAGCGACCCTATAGCGGCTTATAGCGGCCAGGGTCCAGAGGCAACCCTTCCGGACGCAGATCCAGGATGCGAGCTTAATGAGTCGCGGGTCCGGGGTGCAGCCCCTACCAGCCGCGACTTCCGGGTGCCATCAGCTGCCGGGGAAGGAAGCGGCAGAATCCATACAGGACTGTGAGTGAGCGTGCAAAAGGCACGATGAGGTGCCGATTTGGGACGTCTCCCAAATCTCGAGGCACAGGGGGACTCCGGAACGCCAGAGTGAGCTCAAGCGTGCGTGCAGCGCAAGCATAGATCGATCGCGAAAGGCGCCAAAGCACCAGGGGGCGAGCCTGAGCTCAAATGTGCGTATTGCACAAGCGCAGATCGATCGCGAAACAAGCGAGTTTGCATCTTATTTGTGTAATCAAACAACTTTCTTTGACTCTTCATTTGTTTTTCTGATTATCTTGTTTGATGATATACTTCTTTTTAATAACTTTAATAACATAATAACATTTAATAACATATTTATTTTGTAATATTCCCTAATTTTTGTGAATAGTGTATATCTTCTATCATCTTAACTGAGGGAACGAGTCTGCATGCATTCAAAAATCTGTCAATAATTTTAAAAAATGGATGTATATGCCTGGTACGTAGGTAGGTCAGTTATTTAAGCCACACTAATGTGTGGCCAAAGTCATTGTGAAATTGGCTGAGGTTCTAGTCCAGTCTAGTCTTTCCAGCAGTGTTACTTTGTGCACATATGGCACACATGAATAAATTGGGTCATTTCTTGGTCTACGGTAACTGCCCTGTCCTGTATTCTGGGATGTCCATAACTGGGAGTGTTGTGAATTATTCTCAGGATCAGCTGCCTCAGGGCTGAAAGAAACATAATCTTTCCTGGGTAAGCACTCCAGTGGGCTGGGTTCTGTGACCTGGATCTCCCTGCAACGTGCAAACTTGGCTTGAAGATCCCTCAGAAGAGCCCTCTCTTGAACATGATTAACAACACAGGTTCATTCCAGCCACTGCCCACAGTCACAATTCCATTGCATATGCAGCAGCTGAATGCGTGCCATGTTTTATTTCATGTGGTAGATTTCCGACGTCAACTAAAGTTGATCAAATTTGGTTTCTGACTGTAATGCTTTCTAATTCTGTGACCACAGTGCTGTCAACAGCACAGTTTGGTTTTCCCAGACAATAACAAGTTGATGACATGGATCTCATGGATGTCTAAGCCAAACTGTTCTGGGTGGTGCTGGTCATACAACCTACATTACGTTAGAAAAGCCCCACCGTCACGCAAGACCCATCATAAATTTCAGGTATTGCAATGGTTCCCATTGATCACAGTACTGCCACAGCAGCAGCCGGTGGTTCAGCCTGGGTAGTTGTATCAACTCCTGCAAAAGAGCACTGAGGTTCTTTATCTTGCACTCTTGGTACACCATTCATTTCTTTAAAGTTACTGGTTTCATGCCAAGGCAAGATCTTCTGTGCATGCCAAATGCAGGTTATTTTAATGACAATATCTCAAAACGAGGGCAGAATCAGGGTCCATAATCAGAAAAGCAGTCCATACAAATATACTACATATCGAAAGGCAAAACCAAATGCGATAACCAGATCACCAGACACAAGTAAAAAACCTAGAAAGAAAGCCAGAACATAAATGCTTATAAATTAATCTCTGAGACAGAAACAAGAATTCAAGCCTTCTTATACACATCAGAACCTCTGTCAACAAGGCGGTGAAACTTTTGCAACAAATATGACACTTCATTCCTGCACCATAGCATGGCCTTTCCTAGGAGGCCTACGTAGTTTAATTCCCCTATACTAGACCCTTTTTGAACATGGGTACGACTACCTCAGTTTTAAAGACCAAAGATATTGTTACAGACCGTTGTGCATCATTGCGCCACATAACCCCTGTCCTGTGCCTTCAACATATCTGTCCCAATTTTATCTCATTCTACAGCCTTACCACTACAAAGGATTCAAGTGTTCCTTCCACTGAACAACAATGTTCGGAATACATCCTTTTCTTATCCTCTCCAATCTTCTTGAAGTCATTCTTAAGCCATTTTAACACGGTTATTAAAATGAGACTGAAATAACCGTACATATTATGTGTGAGAGTAAATTTTCCTCCCAATAGTTCTGATGTTGGTCTGTTTATGTCCTCTAATCCAAGATTCTGCTAGGGCACAATCATATTTTAGACTGTTTCTTAAAATTTGACCTTAGAACTGCACCTTTTCCCCCACCAATGCCAACAAGCCTGCTCCATAAACAGGAAAGTAAGTGGATTAGGTATTTTGTAACACCAGTTAGTGTAAAACGTATATGAATTGGTGAATGGATAATGCTCTGTAGTAAACTGGCAACCTGTTCTTGTTGTACGCCTGCTTTCTGCCCAGTGTTTCCAGGAAAGAGGTTTTGTTTTTGAAATCCTAAATAACACACATCTTATTTGCTTGATCTTTCCCACTTTATTATATATTATTTTATATATTAGAATTAGTTGCATAATAGAGATCAAATATGTACATATATCCCAAGATTTCTTAACAGAAATTTTAGAGATAATTGCCAAAAATATCACCGGTTTGTATCTATTTTTACAGTCATTCCTGAATGCCATTTGATTTGATGCCAAATCTCCTGGAATGCACATGCAGTGTTGCCACAATCGGCCGCTTCATGCAGTGTATCTATTTTTACACACTTTGGCGTGGGACGTACAATATTCTGAAACGCTGGAGTGACATCTGGTGGAGAATCACAATCACAAAAACTTTCAATAAAAGCATCGTTTAAGCAGCGGGCTTCAACGATCATTCTTCAGATCCAGTAGCACAAAGACCTAATAAGACAGGCCAATTGTTTATGATAAAACTCTTTTTATTGAAGATTCATCTGTGACACACAAATGCAACATTTGCATGGTAAACAGTGACCTCGACTGCAGTATTTCAGTTTCACAGCATTCACACTTGTGTTTTCATTAAACCTCGCTCCATCACAGAGAAAGAAATGAAAGAGCTGTTGGGTGGTGTATTTTCATTGCACTTTTTCATTTTTGTTGTTGGAAAAACTGGGTTTTTATATTTTGGGCGTTCTACAGCCTATTAAAGATACAGCATGAAGCTCATTTATATGGTGGTTACAGATATCTGTGTATAGTGTTTATTTTCTACTGTATACAGGTAAGTTTATTATTTTATATCCTATCAATATCACTCATACTGACATAATAAGTCAAGTCTTAATTAATTAACATCTAAACTACTAAACAAGAAGTTTAAATATTGGTCAATATGTATTTATATATAAGTGTACATTCTCCAGTTTGTTTTAGAATACATAATAGACTAGAATACATTTATAGATTTGTGTCTGTGTAAAAAAACACATTTATAATTGATTTTGTACCAAACTACAGTAATTTATATATTCACAAAAGAATTCTATGGACTATATTCAGTTCTTCAGTCACAGACACCCAACGCTGTGCAATTTGGTACAGTATTGTCACTACTGCTGAAACACTTCCAAGGCTGGAGCTAAGAAAAAATAAACACCCTGGATTACATATTATCAATAGCCTACTTGTGAATATTGTTTGTGCCAGATGAGGTTTTGTGCTTAACGTTTTGTTGTTGTTGTTTATGATTGAAAACAAATATTATATTTGGTGCTTAAGCCTCCGTCTCACATAGCTTCACATTCCGGACAAAGGGGATGAAGATCAAACAGGACCAGAGGAATACAGCTACTGAGGGACATATAAGTAACCAGCATCACACACAGTCACACACATGTATGTGCATATACAAACATACACAGACACCCACCCTACACAACCCCACAAAATGCACTATTAGATTCCACTTTACAGTCCAAATTTGATTAAAAAAAACAACCTAACATTATCACAATTACAATTCGAGTTTTCAAAATGGTACAGTTTGTGAAATAATTCAACATCAAATAACATGACACAAAATAATAATTACAAAAAAAATCATAATCACAGTTACGTAGCATTAAGAGATCACACAACAGAAAAGTTGGAATGTGCAAAAAGAAGAAGCAAATGTGGAAAGCAAGGTCAGGGTCTCACTGAGACACACTAAAGAGCCTCTAGAGCGAGATTTTCAAACAGGTGTAAAGCTCAGACTGTTTAAGGAACAGATAACAAAGCCTAGTGAGAAGGACAAAGTTATTATCCTTTTTACAAACTGATGTCCCAACTTTGCAGCTGTTTAAACTTTGGGTTAATATGAGAACTGTAATGTAAACAAAACAAATGCGATAAAGAACACTCTGATCTAAATGGTTTGGAGATGTTTTTGGATTCCAGCATGACGTGAACCAAGAGCAGAAACAGATAAATAAAACAAAATAAAACTTATCCAAGTTCGTGCAGTAATAGCCTGTGCTTAAATGGCTTATTCCTGTAGAGCATGCTAATGCTAAACAGCTAATCACAAGAGAGGTAGCAGCAGGCCTCAGGAGCATAGTTCATTCACTTAGGGATTTGGTCAGGGTTTGTTTGGCAGTCATGGAATAATTGAGCAAGAAAGTCGGGAAAAAGCCTCGTTTGAGCTGTAGATGCTCCTCGTTGCATATCATCATATCTCATGCTAACTGCTGTGCCATTTTAAACAGCATCAGCATGTAATCAGTACCTATTCAAACCAATAGAGCACTTTCTATATGAACTCCTGTTCTGAGCAGTACACCCAGGAAGAAATTAAGAATGAAAAAAACCAAGTATTCAATAAAACTTTTGGTACATGGTAAAAATGCTAAGTTTAATAAAAGCATCCAGCATCCTAAAATGTGGCAGTTACTTCCCTGTATACTTCATTGAAAGGGGCTGCAATTCAAATCCAGTCTGTAACATAGGCAGTTCTTTTTTTAGTTTGTTTTAGGACTTTTACAAATTCCTATTACAGTACATCTTAATTCAGCCATACTGTCTTATCTTTAAGGCTTATTTTGTGCTTCACTGTGCTCTGGGACCTCTAACTGAGCTCCAGCGCCTGTGGTTTGTGCGCAGACATCTCCAAGCGATAAAGTCAAGCAAAAAATTTAAAATGAACTTACTGTACTACATATTACACAAAAACATATCAGCTTAACCATGGGGTTACTTAAATATTTTCAAAAGACAATGTGTTCTATTTGTTTGTCTAAAAAAGTAAGCCAAAAAGCTAACGAAAGCTACTCTTAAATGAGTCAAATTCATTTTGAGTTATACTGCTCACAAAAATTAAGGGATACTTCAAAATGATATATCCCATAACGAAATAGCCTGTATTTTTGTGAGCAGTATACTTTTTAATTCAGGAGTTTTACGGAGGCTAGAGGACAGGCAGCAGCTGTGCTTTTTAGTATTTTTTTAATGAACACAGGCAAAGTTCTGTATTCTCAAACGAGGGGTACGTGGGCAAACACGTGATAAGACAGTATTTGCATTCTTATAAAGCTAGGGAATGAATTCCATATTAGTAATTATGAATTTTCTGATACAAACCCAGTGCCATTAAACACAGCACGAGAAGGAAGGGGATAAGTGTGCAAAATAAATCATTGTACGTTACTGAAAACATAAAAACAGTAAGCTGCAAATGGACAACATATAGTTCATAGATCAATAAACTAACTAATGGAAATATATAGTATATCTTACATGTATATATTATATATACACAGTATATAGTACATCATACATAAATATATTACTAATAACAACAACAATAATAATAATCAACAATATATAGTAATAAGGAATCTTGATAAATATGTTTTACTCTCAGCGGATAAGAGGGTTTTTTGGAGCATCACAAGTGCTTTTGCCCTTTCACTACACAGCACTGAAAAGACATTGTGTGACTGGATATCACTTCAAAGTGACCTTCATCTTTCTGTTGCCAATAACAGGCCTACATGCATATACGATTAGATATGAAAATGCACAAGTATTAAAGCACATCATTTCATTACTTACTACTAAGTACGACATAATGACAAAACTAATCAAACGAAACCAATTTCTCACTGAAGAAGGGCTCAAATTTAAAATCAGCGTTTAAAAACATCAGTCAGCTGTCACAAAGTGCAATGAATTTCAAGTTTTCCATACAGAATGTTAGCTTGCAGCACAGAGTGAAACTTCCATATTTTGTTCATCACACATTTATAAATGATCTGCGCTGCTTAAAATTTTCCTGACTCACAAAACACCTGACCTTCACTGCTTTTGTATATGGTGCATAAGGAATTGAAAAAGCTTAAGCTGAAAGAAGAGTTGAAAAGCACTGATGTATGACACTGTGACCTCATTGTCCATTCCACTGAAAAGTTTACTTCAAATACACATAAATCTAGCACATTTAAATCTGGTGACACCAAAAGTCTAAATCCTTCCAAGGTTGAGGTTTCACACCTCTCTCAAAGTCTTAAGAAATTGGTGAAACAGCATTACATTCAACTCCCAGGAGGCATTGTCGTTAACTGAACACAATGGCTGTCGTAAAGCCACTGCTACATGTAAAGCTTAACAACGCGGCACAAAAACTAAAATCAATAGGATGCCTTGGTGAATTCAAGAAAAACAAGCAACAGCTAGCAGTTCAAGTTATTTGAAGGAGCTCAAACGAACTCAAAGGAAGCTTGTTAAGAAATAAACTTCAATAGATGGACGGCTCAGCTCGCAACATATTTCTACAGACTCCTTCGCTGTAAATAAATTAATTACCTGTCTGTAATAGATTATGTGCAAACACTCCTTGCTTGTGCTTTCTGGTACTACGGGGCAATTTGATATGGGGCAAAACTTGCTTTGTAAACTGCCTCTTCAAGTTGTCCAGGAGTAACTTTACCAAGTGTGCTGAATAGACATTGCTCTTCGAACAGCTTAACTGCTATTACTGCACTATGAGTGACTCATAATGCTAAAGACATGGTATGCTTTTAGGTCATGCAAACACAAATGCTCTCTGTGACATGGTGTAGAATAAATAGACTGACTCAACACAGATGAATAGCTGTGGTATCAATTGCCATAGTTGATATGAGTCACCTGCTCTGTGTATAGTGCTTTTTCCTCAGATTCAGAACTATGCATGTGTTTACCCAGACCTGTAATCAGTCCGGAACTGAAAAAAAAGCTTTTTCACAATTAATAAATACTTTCATGTACCCTGGCGAATAGTTTAACAAGGTCATTCATGGCAAAAAGACATTTTGACCTTAAGTGTGAAAATTCAAACAACTTTTTGGGAAACAATGAATCAATCAAAAGACTAATAAAATAATTAAGATTTTGTTCCCAGTAATTTAAAAGCTTGAACAAATTCAACCCATTCAAATAATTAAGTTAACCCATTCCGAGCAAGGTCCATATTTTCAGATTGTCTAAACTGCCCATGTGACCATCTTATAGTCTAAACTATACAGTCTGTATTGAACTTAATTTTAAAAGATTTTAACAAATTTCATATGCATCTCCATAACACATATGAGGTCCATTAAAATGAGCATGTCCAATTAAAACAACATGAATAAAAACATTTAGCGGCCATAATCACAAACAGGCCAGCTCAGGAAACATGGCAACCAATCCCCCACTTCTCTCAACTCCAAGTGATAATCACATTCATATAGGAACACAGACTCCAACAAAAAGAAACAAATACACCTAACATGGTGTCCTCATCATCCATACATGTAGCTGAGATGTGGTGAGGAAGAAGAGGTCTGACAAAAGCAGTGTGTACAGGTGGTTAAGCAGAACGCAGAAGCGATGGTTAATCCTTCCTCTTCGGTAAAAAGCTGAGGATGAATTCACCTACTCCGAGGAAATACACAACCTGGGCGATGCCGAAGAGTGGAGCAATGACTAGCGCACGGCAGTACGCACCTTTCAGGAATGCAGTGGGACCTTCATTTCGGAGAATCTTTCTGTAGTGCACACGGAAAATTAAAGTCAGAAATGTCAGGTCTCTCAGGGCAATTCCACTAAAAATGAAATTAACAATATGTGCACTAGAGGAGCAACAATAAGATGACTCCATCGTTTGTGGTTGATGTTTCAGTACTTTTGCACCTGGCTTGGGTCAGTGTCAAGACTACTACCATGGTGCAGTACCTGGACCCTACAGACGTTGCAAAGCTGGTCCAACTCCTGTAGGATGGCACATCAATATGTGCCAATGCAAGAAGATTTGCTGTATCTCCCAGCAGTCTTAAGAGTATTGAGGAGAGTCCAGAAGACAGGCAGTTACTCAAGGTAAGCTGAACAAATCCATAGAAGGGCCTTAATGCCTCATCAGGACCAGTATCTGTTCCTTTGTGAAAGCAGGAACAAGATGAGCACTGCCAGAGTGCTAAAAATGACCTCCAGAAACCCACTGGTGTAAAGGTGTCTGACCAAACTATCAGAAATAGGCTTTATGAGGGTGGCCTGAGGGCCTGATGTCCTGAAGTGGGCCCTGTGCTTACATCCCAGCACTGTAGAGCTCTGTTTTAGAACACCATAATTGACAGAACCGCCACTGGCACCCTGTGCTTTTCACAGACGAGAGCAGGTTTCACCTGAGCACATGTGACAGGGTTATTCTTTAATTAACATCTAGGCCACACTAGAAGGATGGACTGTGGGAGGAAACCAGAATACCTGGAGTAAACCTACACAGACCTGACCCAGGCCAATCGACTTTGGGATTGAATCCAGAACTTTCTTGCTGCAAGGCAGTGGTGCTACCCACTCAGCCACCATGCCACTCACCTAGGCTTGTAAGATAATATAATATTGTTACACTGTTTTGAGACAATGCTCCCATTCTTAAAAATGCTATATAAATAAATCTGACTTGACTTGTCTAAAAAGTCTCTTCCTTTGTCTGGCTTGATAAATTCTTACTATGAGCCAAAACATTTATTTATTCTAAATGACATCCAGATGGCCTTGCTTTGAATCCTGATGGCGTAATGAGTAAATTTGTCTGTCTGAAACATAAACCTTGCCTACTCAGGCAGTAATCATAGATAGGAATAAATCCAGTTAGATCTGAACAGAATGTTTCCAAATGATGCTGCCTGCTGAAATAGTGCCATCTGGCTTATTTTATTTATTTATTTAATTATTTGTGTGCATGTGTGGATGGGCAAGGGCGGTTCTGCGTATATCCTTTATCATGCTACACTCAACGGAAACATTGTTAGAGACATCTAGCACCGTTGGACCTTCTTTGGCTTTCAGATAAGCAGCAGTTTGTCATGGAATGGAATACTGACCCATGTGGACAGGATGCTCTATAGAATAAAAAATCTCATGATCCATGTCATCTCAGTATGATTCACAGGGTTTAGGTCAAGTTACTGAGCAGTAAAGGCCATGATGGCATTGAGCATCTTCAAGCAAATGTTGCAAAGGTTTAAGGTGTCTAAGGTTTATGACATTATCTTGTCATGGAAACACTGTATTAAAATTAAGAAACATTCAGAAGAGTGGCATTTTCACTAGTGGTCTCAGACATTTGATCCCCATGGACACGACACATAGTAAAGGATCTTTGGACTGCAGTAGACACGCCTGCCGATATATATCAGAAGAACTGGTAGCAATGCACTTTAATCTGTATCCATGCCCACTCTATCTGGTGATCTGGCTTTGAAATTGTCAGTGCTTGTGAAATGATGTGACATTTTATCATTGCTCCTTGTTCTTATCAGAACTGCTAATATACTGTATCTAAAATTGTTTCACAAAAGTGAACTTAAAGATTAACTAGCTAATATTGAACTTTATCCTGTGAGTAATTCACGCTATCATAGCGAATAAGAAGGGGACTCATAAGATGAGGTTAAACTATGTAACCAATTAGAATTAAGGGAAGATGAAGTCACCTGATACAATCAATCACTCCATTGTACGTGTCCTCCTGACTGCCACGTGTCAGTGACTGCAACCTGGTTTTAATCACTGTAAAACACATACAGATTTATTAATTTCTGCACATGTACTGCACACATACTGTACACTCTGCTTATTCCTAATTGATATTTTAGTGGTCACTGCACAATTATAGACTGCAGTCACCTATTCCTCTACATATTTTGTCCTCCCCCTCCTTAACTGATCAGGACCCCCACAAAACAAGCACAGATCAGGGTCTGTTTGGGTGGTAGAACATTTTCAGATCTACAGTGACACTGGTGTTGTGACTGTTGAGATGGTTAGGTGAGATAAAACACTAAAACACTTTAAAACACTTCAAATACTGTCCAACAAATTGCACCAAAAATTAGAGACATCAGCTCATCTGCTGAATAGTTTGTGTTATTCATCCTTCAATCCTTCACCATCGCTCACATGACCCAATTTTCATTCTAGCAGTATGTAGAGAAACAGAAGAATTACAGTCTTTAACTGTAGTGCTGTTAAATTCACTTTATAAAATGAACAATATCGAATGCCTAAGACCTTTGCACAGTACTATATAGGAACAAAATCAGAAAATGTTATGACAGTAAGGAAAATCCAACACTTTTACTTTTTTGTCCACTTAAGACTAATCTGGATCGCAAGAAAGCCATTGGCCAGTCAGCAGAACAGGGCACAAAGCAAGGAACCACCATAAACAAGGTGCAAATCCATCATAGGGCACATACACTCCCACATTAGCGGCATTTTAGAGACACCATAACCTAACATGCATGCCTATAAACTCTGGGAGGAGACCTAAAACAAACCCACACAGACTCTAAATAGAAAGAATCCAGACCACTCCAATTTCCCAGGACCTTCTTGTCACCCAACAGTGCTACCCATTGAGCCCTCTTGCTCAGTATGGAACATGCTAAAAAAAACATACATTTACTTTACTTGTACATTTATTTCATTGCACTCAGCATGAACCCAAGATATTTACCACTTTGTAATGTTGCCATTCACAACATATAACAACTTTTTTTGTTACTGAGGATACCAACCGATGAAGAGCTTCAGATGTTATTAATTCCCTTTTTTCCTGTGTGAAAGAGTACGAATAGTGATTGTTGCAACTTTAATTCTAAAATTATTCACACATTCTCTATTGGGGACATGTCAGGACCCAAGCAGGCCAGTCCACTGTCTGTACCCTCTTCTTACACTACAACTGCATATTGTAGTACTTTACAAAGGTTTGCCAAAGTAATTCCTCACCAATGTTGTTCTATCAGCTATTGATAAATGGCAGTTCTTTACAGTATGCTGTTGGAGGGATCAAAGATCACGAGTGTCCAGCTTAAGCTTGTGTCTGTGTTCTTTATGCAGTAAAATTCCTCCAATATCCTTGAATTATTTAATGATTATTATGCACTGTAGAGGGAAAATATGCAAATACTTTATAATCTTTGCACAGAGAACATTGTTTTAAACACGCATTTGTTGACAAACTGACCACATTTGCTCTTTAAAGTATCAGTCTTTTGTTTGACCTGTTGGTAATCACAGAATTATTTCATTTTTTGTTGCTTTTTTTACTTCATTACTAGCCCTAAATAGTCCTGTTCTTGGAATGTGTTAAAGGCCTAAAATGTAATGGATGTTTTTAACAAATGAAATTAAGCTGACCAGGCAGAATATCCTGAAAAGTCAATGTATGCAACACTGCAGATGGTTCTTTGTGTTTTATTTTTTCATTTTCCATACTGTACCATTTTTAATTGTAATTTTTAATTCTTCTCTCTACTCTCCTACTGTCTACTTTCTCTGTTTCTTTTACTCACAGTAGCCTCGGAAATTATTCATTATACCTTGTGCTACTCGCTGCTACAGATTTCATTACCAGAACTGTTCTGACAAAACCAGTTCAGTTTTCTGAGACACTCACCATCCACAGGGTTTACTGCCACAGCTGCTGTGCTGCCAGCAATACAGCCTGATATGAAGGAGACATAGAATGGAGCAGGACCGTCTGCTCCTCTATTCCCAAAATTATTCAGATTAGCAAACAAAGGGAAGTAAATGATAGAGAATGGGACGTCCCTAGAAGGAGAGAAAGACAATAAACATGAAGGATAGAAAGAAATGTAGAGGGTTTCAGAGACCATGTTGACAAAAGTACAAAAAGCCAGTGTTATCTGTTTGTGCATATGATACATGCTACTATATTACTGTAGTGTTACCTCAGCAGGATACTACTGTATGATCATTGTCAGTCTGAAATAATCAATATTATCATTCAGAGCAAGATATATATGTCAATTTTTAACTGTCCAGTTTTGATGAGTTGTGACCAAAACAGCCTTAACTTTCTGTTATTGGCTGAGAAAAGTAAAAAAAAGTAGCACTGTAGCTTTTTCAGCCTGTCTGCCGCAAGGTTTGATGTGTATTGCGTTCTGAAATGCTTGTCAGCTCACTGC
Source organism: Parotocinclus haroldoi (assembly GCA_034779995.1). NCBI lineage: Eukaryota > Metazoa > Chordata > Actinopteri > Siluriformes > Loricariidae > Parotocinclus > Parotocinclus haroldoi. The sequence goes on from JAUZST010074753.1 coordinate 18,946, forward strand.
TGCACAGTCGTTTGCCAGACTAGCTGAAATACCATAATTTTTTGTCAGCTAAAATCAGTCTGGCCATTTCCCACTGATCCCTTTCTAGCCATAGAACTGCTGATGTTTAGATGTTTTCCTTTATCACTGTTGTGCATAAAAATCCCATGAAAGCGCCAATTACGGAAACACTCAAACCAGCTCGCCTAACACAAACAATCATCCTACTGTCAAAAAATCTGAGATCACGTTTCCCAAATCTGATGATTAATGAAAGCATCGCCTGAAGCTGCTGCATTTATATCTGCATGATTTTATGCACTGCACTTCTTCCATGTCTGTTTGAGTAGATAATTGGTTGAATGTGTGACTGTATTTCCAATGAAGTTCAGTGAGTGTATAAGCCAGGCCTTGCATGTGTATGTAATACCTGAGCAGTGTTGCTCCAAGGCCTTTATAGAGTCCAGCAATTCCTTTTTCTCTTAGCAGTTGGCGTGTGAGCTGCATAGCAGTTGGACTTTTCACCTCCACGGGGCCACCAGGGGTCACTGTCTGAGGCATTAACTTTCTCTGTGCAGCTATGCACATTAACACACACACACACACACACATCAACTAGTGCATCACCTACATTACTTTTACTGTATAACACTGTTCTTCATAAATTAGGAAATATTTCAAAATGAATATAAAGTGATAAAAAGCATTTGCTTTTATTTCATTAAACAAGATAATTGGAAATCAAATAAAAAGTCAAAGAAAGTTGTTTCATTACACAAGGTGATGTGAGGTGACATGAGGTGCAAATGTTTAATTGGATGAGAGTATAACACATTGACTGTTCATTAGGGTGTATGATCACCCAAGACTACAAAACACACTGAGAGTGTCTTTGTTTAAGTAGCTTCAAGACATCCTATGACTCTCCAAGCTTCACATTTAGGCAAATTGTGTTTAGTCATTGCAAGGGCTGGTAAATTACAGGATGTGCACTTTCAGAATCAGGGAGAATTCAGATACTCCCGTGCTTTCGGCCTTTTATATAGTGCATTTTGACAGATTAAATAAAAGTAGTTTTTTTGCATCTCATTTGCATTAATGAGAACAACTTTATAGAACAACTTTCTTTGACTTGTTGTTTGCTTTTCTGATTTTCTTGTTTAAATAGAAAAAAAAGATCAAATGCATCCTTTTTATTGGTTTGTAATTATTTTGAAATATTAATTAATTATTGTGAGCAGTGTATATTAACAATTATTATTACATGTTTGACACAACTCAGGTACAGCAGGAATATCTACAGTATGTTACTAATTCTACCTCATTTGAACACATTTATGTCGCGTTAGATGTGATTTTGGCCACACGAGGGCAGTGTACTATTTCCTGAAAATGAACTTTTCGCTTTGGCCTCGCACGATTTCCTTTCTATTACATATTATCGCTTCCTTTTTTAATGCACAGTATCTCTTTTGCCTCAACCACTTTGGCTGGAACAGTGTTCTATGGTCAGATGAAGCTTTGTGGCGTAAAAAAACAAATACTACACTGAAAATAACCTGATGCTTATTATTGTGGGTATGGTTCTTTGTGTGGGGGAAGGTCTATGATGGTAAGGGTTGGTTCTTCTTCCAAAGGCCCTTTGGAACCTTATTAGGTTACATGCATCATGGAAATACCAAGGTTTTTAAATCACGACCTGTCTGCCTCTGCCAAGAAACACTAGATCTTCCGGAAGGACAAAAATCAAAAACACATGTCGAGATCGACGCTGAATGCTTTACTGAATACAAAATCAAGCTTCTGCCTCTGCCAGGGTCATCTGAGGGTGAGTGCATAAGTGAGCACCTAGGAGTGTGGAAGATCTGGAAACATTCAGTATGGAGAAATGAGCTCAAACTCCCTGCTCTGTAGTCCTTATAAGTTCTTGCAAAAGCGGTAAGTGTTTTTATTTTGGCAAAGGGAGAGTATATAAAGTATTAAATGCAGGTGTGGCACATGACTTTGTTTAAAAATATGTATTTATTGATATTTATTTATTTATGTATTGAGATTTTTTCCTCAGACAAAATATTCTTTAAATAAAGCTAATATTTTTCTCTTTTGCTGCCTCACAGCAGGAAAGTCCCAGATTCAATCCCTAGGTGTAGTCCGCATGTCCTCTCTGTGTCTGCGTGGGTTTACTCCGGGTACTCTGGTTTCCTTCCACAGTCCAAAGACATGTGCATTAGGTTAATTAGTGTATCTAAAGTGGCCCTTAGTGTATGACTGTGTGCATGACTGTGTGTGTCTGTGTGTGTGTGTGTGTGTGTGTGTGTGTGTGTGTGTGTGTGTGTGTGTGTGTGTGTGTGCGCTATGATGGATTGGCGTCACATCTAGGGTTGT